>SZWC01015102.1:57994-71284 GCA_023375785.1 Penium margaritaceum
ATACATATACATATACATATACATATACATATACATATACATATACATTTACATATACATATACATATACATATACATCATATACATATACATCTACACATACATATACATCTACATATACATATACATATACATTTACATTTCAATATCCATTAGTTTTTTAAGTTTATATTTAAGGGTTTTATAAATATGTTTTAGAGAATGAAATAGGTTGATGTAATGCTTTAGTAGTGTTTTACTTTATTTTTTAGATTTCATTCACTTTATATTTATTTCATGACATTTGTTATGAGAGAAGGTATCCTCTATGTTTTTATTCTGGCATAGTGGTTCTTTAGCCACGGATCTGCTTGCGAAATTTTTTCTGGACTATCTTGGGACTAAAACACATGTAATGTTTCTGTGTTAGTTGATCTGATCATGAGGATACTCAAAGGGATATCCACTGCGGAATTCGTCACTCCGCAAGCAAGGATCCGGAAGTTTTGCGGGGCGGGGGTCGAGGGGGGGGGGCGAGGGGCGATGACATGTCCGCCGCCCTTCGCGATCATGCGTTTAGTATCACCTCCCCCGCTATGTTCGATCAGCGACGCATGTCGCTGATCGAGCATGGCGAGGGAGGAGGATACTTTGTTTTTATATTTTAAAGTGTTTGATATGGGGGATATATAATTCCGCACTTGGATATGGGAGGGTCTGCCCTTCGGGAATGTGGATATTAGAGCTATTTTGCCCAATGATGAAACGAAGCGGAACCACGTCTTGGTCCCAACAACTCTGGGCATGGCAAATGGGCAGCCATGCCAGCCATGGCAGTCCTCTATGGTGCGCCAGACTATGACCATGTAGGCCCGTGTAGGACCGGGTACATTGCTTTTCTTGTCATGACATTTCATACCTCAAATGCAGGGTATTGTTCTTATCTTGCGGCCTGATTTTACACACATATGACAGGTCCCTCACATTTTTATGGAAAAATGCGGCAGAGCATGAAACACAACGGATCTATGTCTCATTGACAAACTACTTTGGACATAGCTGAAATGTGACTGTTGGAATTCTGTGCATATGAACGTGTGTGGTATCCATTCTGAATTAACTAGGTAGGAATTTTATAAGCAACAATCATTAAGTATGTCATGTACCCGGTAGCCCGTTTATGTTCGCACACTTTATTCTTCTCATGTACCTAGTGTCTATTGACATGGCAAGCATGAATAGCATGAATCAAAGTGTTCCACCATTTCAATGACGATTTCAACCAAAGGTTTGGATAACGTTTGCAGTACTAGTTTATGCAGCTTAAACATTACTCATAAGGACCAGGCTTGCCGTTCACTGTCCATTGCTGCACTTGTGGGGGTAGCGTGTGCATCCAACCAATGATGTCACACATGGGGCACAAGTGCACAGAACTGCCAGAAGCCTGTGCACGATCAAGATTAATGACCATCCCATCGTCAACTTCTTCAAGCGTATCATAGAATACTTCTTCAGGTTCGGTCACGATATACCCAGTTTTCAGAACTATATAGCTGATATACCAATGTCACAAAAAAATAATGCATATGACAACACCGCACAAAAAATATTGCATATGCCAACGTTACATAGAAAATACCTGAGGAACCCAGAAATTCTAAAAAAATGTCATGTTCCCACCACATACCATGTAGCATTGATACATGACATGATTTTTGTCATTCACTATGTCTCAGACGAATGCACCATTGCACGTTTTTCCATGCCATGTCCAAAACACATGTTGTGATCCAGCATGAAAAAAGGGTTGGGCGGCTGCTTGATTTTGTTGCGGAGGCTAGGCGGATGGTTGCTTTTGTAACGCAAGGTGGGTGGCTGGTTGTTTTTCTTCCGAACCATGGGCGGATTGTTACTTTTCTTCTGAACGACGGACGGATGAGAGTCACACTTTGCATTTTATGGGTGTATGAGCTATTTCACCCTACTTCTTCTGGTGTGCAGTCCAATAGAGCACCCATGTCAAATGGTTTGGTGCACGTGCTGTAGCCTGACCTCTAAACGCCGCCATTCCGTCTGCAACCTCGAGAGCAAGTAATATGTGCCAGCTCCACATAGAAACAAAGTGACCATAGGCAGTGTGATTGCAGACAACATTCACTCCATTGATACTTGGTGGAACTGTTTCAGAGAATTACAAATGGCTTTTTTCCATGCTTTTACACTTCGTCATGAAACATGGGGCACCTCTGTCACTATAGTAAACATCATGTTTTCCTCAATACACTATTGCAACAAGTTAAGCTTAACGCAAGTATGCACTTTCATTTTCAGCATAGCATGAACGTTGAGTTGGGAAGGTTTTTGAATGAAAACGAGTTGACACTTTTCAAAGGAAACAATGGCCTAGGATCCACAACCACCCCTAACACAACCACCCTAACTTCGTCATCACAAATTCTGGCCGGCCACTGGCCATGCAGAGTACACCGTTTTCCCAAGACTTGCATGTGCTTACAGCCTTGGTTTGTGGCCAGCAAACACTCCACTATACCCCTGCACAGTGACATGACATTGTTGTTTGCAGAGTGTTCATGGACTTCAAAGGAATTCAAAACGTGCACATGAACTTTTGCACATGAGAAAGGGAAAAACTCACCTTAAATTCCAAGTGCATCCATGCCTCTTACTACGAGGCAGTCCACCTCTTCCTTTGCTTCATCATGTACGTGCGCTGCTCCTGCATCGTCTTCTGCCACCTCTTCTCCTGCGTTACCGTCTGCGTCATGTTCCAGTGCACCATAGTACTCCATGAGTCTTGCACCTTTAGCGTTGTGCTCTTCCTGTGTGAGCAATCCATTCTCTGACTCCATCGCATACCCCTGGAGTTCCTCACTGCCACTGTCAGACACGTTGTCATCGAAGTCGTATGTGGCTACCTCACCCACCTCCTTATGTGTCAAGGACCCCCTGGGGTCTACTTCAGGGTTGTAGTCCGATGCATCACTGTCGTCGGTTACTGCCCCTTCTTCTCTCTCTACACGTGCACCTGCTCCTGTTGCTGCTGTTGTTCCTTCACGTTCTACTCTTTGCGATGTTACTGCTTCGTGAGGCCGAGGTACAGCAGGGTTCGGACACCTTTTCTTTGTGTGACCCTTACGGCCACATTTCGGGCAGATGACATTTCGTTTCCGGAGCGGCGCATGCTCCATGCGGGCACTCCTCGGAGGACCACGGCCTCGCCGCGGACCTGGTTTCCCCCAGCCAAACGGGGCACGTTGATAGATTCTAGAGGCGGAGAGTGAGGGCATGGAGTTGCCGTAGGTGAGGCTCCAGTACCTCACTATCTGCCCGCAGCTCACGTGCGTAGTCGGATCTTCACCCACCTCCATAATGAGGGCACAGGCATGCTGGCATGGCTGGCCGAACTCGCACCACTGACTACACTCACAACTTCCCATGTTGAGATCCATGTGCTACAGGACGTTTGTTGGACCATGAACCGTAGTCGTGGACGGCCCCTCCATCATGACGTCATAGTTGCTTGCAACTGCAGTTGTGTGAAGCAAGTATTTTGCGGGAGCAGGGGCAAGAGTCTCGTTGCAGTTGGTAATCTGCTTGCGGCATTGTGCCTTGATGCCCTAAACAAAGTAGTGAACTTGTAGAAAGTAGTAGAAGGGGTAAAGCTTGTGCAGGGACTTCAGACAGGTGTTCAATGACTCTGAAGCGTTGCTAGTGATGTGCCCCCCCTAGGAACAGGACACATGTATGACGTCCACTTCTGTAATGGTATGCCACCCT
Organism: Penium margaritaceum; assembly: GCA_023375785.1. Lineage (NCBI taxonomy): Eukaryota > Viridiplantae > Streptophyta > Zygnematophyceae > Desmidiales > Peniaceae > Penium > Penium margaritaceum. The sequence continues at coordinate 61,775 of SZWC01015102.1, forward strand.
ACTCGTCTCATCCTGGGATGAGGTAGGGCGTTGCACGTTTGCTGACTGCTTGTAAGTGACGTGATCCTCGGTAAAACTACTTGTGGGTGAGGGCCTGTGTGCACTTCCGGGTCTAGTAGGCCGTCTTCTTGTCAAACTTCTCTTGGATGTTTCGCCGTAGATGCCAGGCACAATAAGTGTGGGTAGCGCAGGGCAAGTGTCTTACCAGAGCCTTCGCCAGGCCAACTTTTGTCTAACACAATGACTACACTTGTAAAACATGCTGTAGGGTAAGCTGGTGCCAAATTCTCGTATAACCACATCCACGTTTCCTCGTACTCACGTGACACCAGTGCCCAGGCCATGGGACATGCATGGTCGTTCGCGTAAAAACATTGCGGGACCAGCATCACTAGCTTGTGGCCATTCTTGAGGAAGGTGCCATCCATTGTCATGATTCTCCTTGAGTAGTTCCCGCCAAGGAGGATGGCTCGAGGTGCCACAAACGACCACTTGAACATGTCATGTGCATCCATCTCCGCCACTGCATGAATTCCTGCATCAACGTCTTTCAGCTGCACGCCCACGAAGTCAAAAATTTTCAAACTTTGAATCAGGGAAGGAAGAACACAAGTGAAGAGCAATGTAAGACAAGCGGCAGGACACACCTCTTGACACAGCGCTGGAAACATAGCCCAAGATTTTGCATTTGTGCCCATAAGTTGTGCCTGGGCCTGTTTTCTTGCACGATGGAGCATACAATTGGCCACATGAATGCCCGCGGCTTCCTTGATGATGGCTCTCAACGTGGCCGAAGGTGTAATCGGATTCTGCACCATCGTCAACGATATGTGCCGTGCAATCCACTTGGTTGTTCGGGCGGGGCTCCCACGGCCAATAGTCGTGGTGCAGCTGTGGCCTTCTGTGACATGGGACAGTTTCACCACCCCCAGCTTCGAAGATACAACCGCGCGTATGTTCCACAAGCAGCCACATGTCATAGCCTCCATGCAGCGTACGTCGATTCATCAAGGCTCATTGGGCACCCACTGAAGGCCTAAGCAGTTTGCTGCGGCGTGGTCCTCGATTGCCAGGCCGTAGGCAGCCATGTTGCGGAACGTTTTTCCCTCCACGAGCTGGTCACCTTCTACCTTTCTTTTCTTGTTCGTGCCGTCGATAGAGCTGTCTGACGTACCTACAAAAGGACATGAAAGATAGGACGAAAAGCTTTCAGTTCATGTCTAAGCGGATTGGACACTGTGAAAAAACACCAAGTAAGAAACGACATACGGCAACATCTGCATAAACACATTTGAAGACTGCACATCCTGTACAGCGGACATGCGAGGCCACATGACGGACAAAGATGCAAAGAAATCATAACCCACACATTATGAGTGGAGCCACTAGGACATTGAACACGGTGCCTTGCCCAGGACTGTGTGTAAGGTGTAGCCTCAGTTTGGTCAGGGGAGCTTGGCTCCATTAGAAACAACCGCATGTTCTTCGCAGCTTCATCTTCAAACCATCTTTCCGAGTCCTCATAGTCCCAATCTCTGTTCAACCAGAAGAAGACTTCTTCTTCTGAACCTGATTCACGGTTGAAAACGTGGTGTGCCGGACTCTCGGGCTGAGCTAGAACCGGTGCACGAAGAACTCTGAACTTGGGAGACCGATAGGTGCGTTGCTAAGGTGGTGGTGTAACGGGTGGTGGTGATGCAGCGGGTCGTGCAGTGGGTGGTGTAGCTGGACGTGTAGCGTGTAGTGCATCAGGTGGTGCATCCGGTGATGCAACATGATGTCCAGCGAGTGGTGTAGCGGATGGTGTTGCGGGTCGTGCAGTGGGTTGTATAGCCGGTGGTGTAGCGGGTTGTGCTGAGAGGCGTACTGCGCGTGGTGCCGCTGGTGGTGCAACTGATGATAGAGCGGGTCGTGCAACGGGTACTGCAGCGAGTTGTGCAGCGGCTGATGCTACAGTTCGTCCAGCGCGTGGTGTCGCAGGTCGTGTAGCGTGTGATGCAGCGGGCGTCAGCTCGACGGGTAGAGCAGCCGGCGGCACTACATCCACGCCAGTGAAACACCACCCCGCCGCCATCGGCAGGTTTGTTCGTCCATGGTTGCGTCGCCTTGGGTCTAAAGGACCAGATATCGTTGTTGTGCCTGTTGCCGGCACGGCAACATGACGAGGAGGTAGCGCCTGTGGCACGCAAAACTATGACGCCACGGGCAAGCCACCCTGGCCAACGAAGATTGCCCATCCTCGTGTAAGTGGGCCAAGCGGATGTGACAGCGCGACAGTTGTAGGACTCAGTGCCTCGACACATGACAAGGGTGGGCGAGTGGGCAGCCTTGTGGAATCTATACGCACCGGTTGGGCGGAGGCAGGAGCCTCCGCCCTCCGAGCACTGCTCGAGAGTTTGAAGCACAAATCGGTGAGACCTCTCGGTTGGCACACACAACGTACCCCTACAGGGCAGTTTGTGTGTGCAAGGTTTCACCAATTTTTGCTATGTCCTCTCGGTTGGTATACACGCTCATGCAAATGTCTAAGTTGGTAGACGTTGACGACGGTGTACGGTAAGCAATAGAGGGGATGTCGCATGGATGTGAGAGATGTGGCTTTTGTCTCCTTGTGTGGAGTTCTCCTTATGCTCGTGTCGCCTCCCTCTTGAGGTGGTGTTTTGTGTTTCTTGCTACGTCATGCCCACACCCTGTCTGGGTCTGTGATTTTGTGCGAAACCTTCTGTTATTGTTCATGGATACACATAGAAATTTGGCCTAGGATTGCAATACACAAAACTGGTCGAGATACATCTTCCTCTTGGGTGGCATCTTGGCTTCTTGGAAGAGCTTAAAGCAAGGATGTGTTTCACGCAATTGAACTGGGACAGAGTATGTCGCTCTGAGTGCATGTGTTTGTGGGAGTATTTGGTTTTTTCATCTCATGTAACAGCTTCATCATCTCATCTATTGCATGAAGCTTTGGTAGAAAAATGAAAGCAAGCAACGTATCTCTTGACACGATGACATGCATCATANTGTGTGTGCAAGGTTTCACCAATTTTTGCTATGTCCTCTCGGTTGGTATACACGCTCATGCAAATGTCTAAGTTGGTAGACGTTGACGACGGTGTACGGTAAGCAATAGAGGGGATGTCGCATGGATGTGAGAGATGTGGCTTTTGTCTCCTTGTGTGGAGTTTTCCACTTGGTAGTAATGAGCGACCAAGTACTTCCATAGCAGCCAATATCACTTACATCGCTGACAATAATAGGCAAATTTTATGAATAACATAGAGTTTGCCTGTCGCATGCCTCGCTTCTTTCACCACTACATTGACCTCTCATGACACTACAAAACTCTAGCCTAACCCGGACCGAGTCTGCCGGGCACGCTCTGCACCTAATGCAACCTTCTAAGGAGATGCCATAGACAAAGAGCTCAATACCATCACAAAGTGTGGAACATATAAGAAAGTGGATTTTTCATTAGGTTGTAAGGCCATAGTTGCATGTTGGGTATGTAGGCAAAAGCGTAAGCCGGACAGCATCATAGGGTGTTATATGGCTCGCTTGACGGTCAAGGGATTCTCCCAAGTGCATAGCTTGAACTTTGGCATCACTTTTCCCCTTGTGGGAAAGTACACCACTTCCAAGGCACTTCTCAGATATGTGGTCCTACACAAATGGGACTTGCATCAAATGGACATCAACAATGCATTCTTCCATCATTGCCTCGATGAGAAGATCAGCCTAACTCAGCCGCTTGGCATTCACAATGGTACCCGCCGCTTCTGGCACCTTTGCAAGGCCATAAATGGATTATGATGGTCTCTATACTACATTACCTCAAGAGTCTTGCCACCATTGAGTGTGGTGACTACCGTCGCAGTCCACTTTACCCTGCATTATTTATGAGTGAACTCACGACACCCTTTGTTTCTATGTTGGTCCATGTGCATAAATAGTGGATCGTCTTGCCAGTTACGCAGGCTATTTAGGCTCTGCTCTTCTAGTCCACGTACAAGATGAAGGATCTTGGTCTGTCCGCGTCAACTCGGGCATGGAGATTGAGCGTGACCATCCGCGTTGTATTCTTGCCATGCAATAGGTTGTACTTGCTTACACTTTGAACGAGTGGTTTGCTAGCCTTGTGACTATTTTCCCCATTGATCTACGCTTATGACGCTTGGTGGTCAATGGCTTTCGAAGGCTGCTTGCCCTATGCAATTGGGAGAGCTAGTGGACGTATCCACATGTTTCCAAGTCATTAGGTATCTGATGTTCCTTGGTATCACACGTCCTGGCACTGCTTTTGCCGTCAAATGCTTGTCCTAGTTCTCCTTATGCTCGTGTCGCCTCCCTCTTGAGGTGGTGTTTTGTGTTTCTTGCTACGTCATGCCCACACCCTGTCTGGGTCTGTGATTTTGTGCGAAACCTTCTGTTATTGTTCATGGATACACATAGAAATTTGGCCTAGGATTGCAATACACAAAACTTGTCGAGATACATCTTCCTCTTGGGTGGCATCTTGGCTTCTTGGAAGAGCTTAAAGCAAGGATGTGTTTCACGCAATTGAACTGGGACAGAGTATGTCGCTCTGAGTGCATGTGTTTGTGGGAGTATTTGGTTTTTTCATCTCATGTAACAGCTTCATCATCTCATCTATTGCATGAAGCTTTGGTAGAAAAATGAAAGCAAGCAACGTATCTCTTGACACGATGACATGCATCATATCACACAAAGCAGATCAAGATCAAACATCGCTTTANATGAATGCATAGGGTGTGGTGATGTGTGCCTGATTGGAGTTGAGACATGTCAGCAACATGCTGACTTCCTCACCAAGGCACTTTGTAGTGGAAACTTCAAGGTGGTTGTACATGCTTTTTTTCTTCAATCCCTCTATGCCAATTCCGGTTGACTTTTGTATGTTCTGTTACATTCTATCACCTCAGTCACGTCTCTAAGGTTTCTATTATATTGTTGTTATAGCACCTTGTGGTTGCTTGTTTCTCGTTGACACAGGCCTGCATCCTGTGACTGTTTATGGCGTATGGCATCTATAGGTCATGAAGGGGTGTTGTTATGTCAATCTTAGTAAGCTCTGGACTTCATGCCACTCATGTACAAGGGAGCTATGGTGGATAGTTCCCGAGGGCCACTTTCTCAACAACATGGAATTCTGATGTTTGCTAGTCTCATTTCTTTTTTCTTGCTTTCTTGCTTTGTCATTTAGCCACCCAAGTGACTCATATTATTGTCAGAATCCTTCCTATTGATGTTTGGGAGCTAGTACATTTTCTTGTTGCATTTTCCCATAAACAAACCACTACATTTGCATGGATACTATGTATTCTTGATGAACCAGGAGGAGATTGAACATCTTTCTTTGTTTAACATTGTTTCTTCCACTTCTCACTCTTTCAACCGTACTTGTGTCGTCTTTCCACCATTCTCAAGGTCTTCCACTACATTGCATCCCTGATGACCTACACTCTCATACAATACATTGTTAAAGGATTTTTTACCATTCCCTAAGACAACAGTAGAGACGGCGCATGTTTTTCATACCACAAGATCAATAGTGTCATGTGTGTGGCTTGCATAGAGGTTTGTCGCAACGACCTCCACCTTAGCTATGTTGTGCGTCTATTGAGTCCCCACTTTGATGTTTTTGTTATATGTGGAATACAATCTCACAATGTTGGGATAAGCTTCACACAACAGCGTTGTTGCGGTGTGCTTAGGCACGCCGGTGTCTCGGATACGCCTAAGCACGCTGTCCAGGTGCACAAAGGTGGCTCATATGCTCGTTAGAGGTGCACCTACTACCATAAATGTCAAAGCAAGAACTTGAAGCAGTAGTGTGTCATGCTATTAATGCAATACAACTATGGGGGGGTGCGATGGTGGCGGTGGCAGCGGTCAGCACCACATCCAAGAACTTGAGGCAATAGTGCAAGTCATTACCTCCCTTGGCTCACTTTGCTTTCACCATGGACTCTAGCAATAGGTGTTCATGAGGGAGAGAGCATTGCTATGGAAGTGAAATGATTCAAGGAGCCATGGACATGTTTGCGCATCTATGAATGGTCACAAAGAAACGCGAGTAAGAAACAAACAAAGTGATTGTCATCAAACGAAGGAGGCAAGATTGAGCAAGCAAAAGGCTTACAATTGCTCAAAACACTTATCAGCGAAAAGAATTGAATCACCCACATAATAGTCAGCCTGCTGCCAGTTAGGAAATCGGTAGCATTCAGTCTCATGAGCGCACAAAAAAACCAAAATGCTCGGAACAAAGATATGCAACCATTTGTAAGCCTGTGATAGACAAAGTGGAGGCACTACTGCTTCCAATGCCTTTCATTCAGTCATTACATTGTCAACTCCAAAGTCTTGACACAGCATGTGTTCATCTCCTCCACAATGGAGCAACTGGTGGCAAGATTTATTCATTATCAATTACATGTGTCAGAGTAGTGAGCGTGCAATAAACGGAGAGGTCACAATGTGTTCGTGACACATAAGCCAACAATAAAGCTTGAGGTGTCACTACAACGGTGTCTCTACTACAGCGATCTCTTCTTCCGGGTTACCATGGCTTGGTGGTTCCTCTGAAGACCATGGTTATAGCTCCGAATCTCATTGTTGCTGTCAGTGGTGCGACTTTGGTGCACAACTCAACAAGAAATGCCTCTTTGTCATCATAAAACCAGATGATACTAAGAAGTTTCGTAGCCTTGGTGTTAATGACATGGCAATAATGTCAAGTTTGATGGCGCACTAGCATGCAAGAAAGTGCATGAATCACCAAGGGTTGGACGAGAGAGATGCGCAAGTTCTCATGAGTTTCAATGGATTTAACACACGAAGAGATATGACAACTGACATGTTCACAACATAAATATGTGTCGTGGTGTGTGACATGTGACACATGCGACCCTGTTTGTACATCCAAAGCCATCAGAAGTACACTCATTTTGGGTGTAACTCTGCACATAGTCACATGAATGTAGAATCGTCTAAGCCTATTGATGCAAAGTCTTGAGCCGGATGTTATGACAACACATGCATGGGTCGAGTAATGACTGATGGATGCTTCATGTGAAACATGCAATTAGTGTTGCAATTCCAAAATCTAGTCCACCAAGACAATTCTCGATGTTGTATAAAAGTTACTTAGTAACCCAGCAAGCACTCGGGACATAGTGGCAGTTGTTTGTCAAGTCATGGTTGCTGGAGCCACCACATGACGGTGCATAAGGTAAGTTAGGTGTGCAATAAGGATCTACAACAGCATCGACACAACTGAGTGTTCATAGTAAGCTACACAAATAAACGAGGACGGCTCACATCACAACAATTTTGATACCGTTTGGCCGACTTCTTAAGAACGCTAGACATTTATGAACAATCGCCTCATTGTTCTCGAACCCCAAAAGTGTTTGACGGATTTTCAGGAAGAAGCTACTCAGAAAGCAACTTCGCTTTACTAAAGCATGGAGACTACCTCATTGTTTTGCCTGCTTGTGTGTATTTGATTGTTAGCCGCGACACTTGCCATTGAAGTGGCATTATGGCCAGTTACAAATCATTTGCGTTTCCCAGCTTCCAAAATAGTCTTGTTGTACTCCAGGAAGAACAACACAAGCTCCTTGCTCCATGTATGAGTCGAAAACATAAAAAACCCTCCAATGTAGGGCTTTTGATAGTTAAGTTGAATTTAAAGATGTACTTTTTGGGGAAATTGTCATGTTTTCCCATGTACCTACTTTTTCAATTTTCCTGCATTTTTTGTTGCATGTGTATGGGAGCTTTCTCAGGGGAGAGATATGTTTGGCGTGCGAGTTTCAGAGAACTTTGAATTGGGCACGGTATGTCGTAAGGATAAATTTGCCTGATAATGATGTTTTCTGGTCTGTCCTAAAGCAACTTGATGGGTCAATGAAAGGTCATTAAAATTTGAGCCCACTTGATTCCCGACCTATCGGAATCTCATACCTAGTGGAATCATTCAAAGTTATAAGCTTACCTAAACGGCTTGGCAACAATTTTGACGATCGGGCAAATGTGGCCGTCCAGTTTTTCTTTTTTGTGCAATTGTTTGTTTAATCTTATTTTCTCAGGTGCACCACTAACTATGACAGTGAAGGCTATGTTTCATTTAGGGTTTGTATGGTCATATGCTGGAGTTAGCATTCTTTGAAGATGATGGATAAGTTAATCGTTGTAGAAGACCTTTGCCATTCGAAAGCTAAACGTCAAGGCGGCCTACGAGGTGAAAAATTTCCTTCAGGTTGGAGTTTGGCACCGATGCGATTCACTGGGGGCTCAATCCTAGGGTCATCGCGGATTGTTACATTTTTAAGAGGTAACTCTACAGAATAAGCGTTAACCATGTGTTGACGTCTACATCGTCGCCACGTATGGTGGCGGCTGGTCATGTCATCGCCGTGGACTAGCAGCTCGGTCCCACCGGCCGCGGTGGTCGTTAAAAACGGACTCGAAAACGCTGAATATGTATCGAACGGATGAAATCGACTGGATAGAGGGCCACCGCGGACATACCACGGTGGGCGCGAGGTGGTCCGCCTTCAGCCTTAAATTGTAAAATTCACTCAACAATGGGCTGAAATCGTTGGCGAATTGCGAAAAGTCTAGGTGTTATCTGAGCGAGGAGGGTTAAAATTTTAAGGTTTTAACTCGATTGCCGCCAAGACGAGCTGCCTCGCAAAAATCCCACCGGTGGCCACCCAGCCACGGTGCTGGGTGGCCTCCGGTGGGGTCACGGAGTTCGCGGCTAGTGAGTGGCGGTCACCGCTGTTCACGGCCCGCCAGCTCGGAGGGCCACCGAGGGGCCACCGCAGTTTTAAGCCTGTTAAAATTTTAACGGCCACCGCGCTCGGTGGGACCGAGCTCTAGTTTGCCCATGACCGAAACTCGGTTGTTTATTGGGTCAGCCGTTTTCACTTTCGGTAGTCAGAAGAGAGCGGAAGACGAGGCAACAGCCCTCATCACCCGTGTCCGCCGGCGACGGGATCGCTGTTTTCTTGAAGGCGGCATTTTTCGCTTGCAGATGTGAATCTTTATCTTTTGGTTGTAACTACATAAGCGTGCGAGAAGCTTTTCACATTCTTCTTGGATTGTGTTCTTTCGATGTTTCGCAGCTTCTTTTCGCCATGTTTTGATCGTCGCAGTCAAGAAAACGCATTGTCGTAAAGATAATTTTGGCCGGCCCCAATTTACGGCAAGATTGAGGTTTTGTTCGCTTCGTTCTCCTTGCATGGTTCTTCAGCGGATTTATGTCGAATGTTCAAAGTCTAAGGTAAAGACCTGCCCATGGAAGTGTCTGTGGAGCCCACAAAGCCTTGTTGGATGTACATCGATTAGGAGCAACTGCTTCATTTCAGCCCAATAAAGCGATGGATGTTTTCCTGCCGTCTATTCCATGTGTCGTCACACACCGGTCTGGCAAGGCTGGAAATTATTTGGGATTGTAGTAAGCGGCTAGCTCCCCCCCCCCAC
>SZWC01015104.1:1916-15583 GCA_023375785.1 Penium margaritaceum
AGACACAAGGGTGTACTACCAGAAGAGGAGAGCTGGAGTGACGAACTGGATCACCACTCGTGGAGGAAGATGAAGATGGGGCAGGTGAGTCGGGTGGATGAAGGTGCGTGACGGCAGCAGAAGAGGAAGGAAGAGCGATGATGGGGTCGAAAGGAGCCAGGATGGCGGAAGCCGAAGGCACGCTCACCTCTCCTATGACAGCGTCTCCAACAGACGTCATACTCGGAGCTCGTACAAGATCCTCCCCGGGCATAGGTGTGCCAGATGCTGCTGGCGGAAGGCTCCTGTCGGTAGCAGTGATGCTGCTCTCCTCTTAGAATCGCTCACGCGCTGCCATTATCTCCTGCTGTAGCATGACTACACGCTCCTGCAAATCAGCATAATCTGCCTCGGACATGTCGAGGTGACCTATGTCGACCTGGTGTAGGATAAACTCTGCCTCAGTGGATGCTGTACATACAGACTGCACAACTCGTGAGTACTGCGCCATCTGCATCTCTGCTGCTGAAGATGATGGAACTAGTGCTGTTGCATCCTCCTGGGGGTCAACCAAGCTCCCAATCTGCTGAGACGCTGGAACATCGCATGCAGCTGCAGGTGTCGCATCCACATCACAACTCGTGTCTGTCAGACGACGGGTGAGCAGTCGCATGCTGAGAGAGAAGGAGAAGGATGATTCATCAGAGTCCGTGGAGCATGTAGAAATGTCGTCCATGTAGGTACTGCCACTCTCAATGTCCATCTGATCAGCTAGGTCACCAGCAAGTGAACATGAAGGAGCAGAACTCAGCTCCAGCTGACGAGGTGACTCCATCTACGTGTAGGGATCTGCACCACTGTCCTCAACTACCGCCGTAGTGGACACAGGTGTGCAGGACTTCGGCTCGACAATGTCCCTCAAGGCGACCAACAAGCGAAGCTGGTGCTCACGCACTGTCTCGCCGGGAACGCTGGTCGCTACCACCTGCTCGATGATAGAGTAGGGACCATCATCTGACTCGGTCATGTATGTCGCTGCTCCGTCGTGGGTACGGGAACCCTCAGACAATGGGAACATGGACGACTCCTCACGCTGAAGCTGGTCCTCATGTACCGCAGATGAGATGGTGGAGCCTGCTATGTCTGCTGCAGCATATGTCTCAGCGATGTCTCTCAGAACTGCTGCTCTCAAGAATGCCTCAACCTCCAAAAGATCATCCGGCCGACTCTGCTCATGCACTATGACTGTTATCGTACTGGTGTGAATCTCGTGCGCCAACGCCCTCGGAGATCCGTGTGGGGCATCCCGATCCGCACAAGACTGCTGTGCCACCACTAGACCGCTACTGGTCGGAGTCGCGAGTGGCATCGCCAAGGCACGCGGGACCTACACTCCTCCTGATGCAGCCTGCTACTGCAGAATGTCCGGCTGCTACCCCAGCGTAGATGTCGACCTCAATGACATGCACGTCCCAAGTACCCCAACATCCGCCGGACTGGTGTGAGTCTGCTGCACGCTCTCCCCCAAAAGTATGATGGATGCATCTCGATCCGTACGAGATTCGTGTTCCACCACTGGACCTCCAGTGGTCGAAGCCGCGAGTGGTACCGTCCAAGGACGCCGTGTCTGCTCTCCTCCTGATGTCACCTGCTGTTGTGGAAGATCTGGATCCAGCCTGGACGATGAAAGGCAACTCTCAACCATGAACGCCATGTCGGTGTCATACTCCACGCCATGTGCTGTCTCCATATCATGTGAATCTGCCTGAGGTGACGCTCGGGCAGCACGGCTCGGCGCGAGTGCGGATCCTGTCGCTACGGTCACATCAGGCAATGTGCGGTGACCACACTCCCCCTCAACAGGTACAGCAACGGAGGCCGAGGAGGTGGAGGATGTATCAAAACCGGCGCGAGCACGCCGTGCGGAGCACTGACGCTGACGTCGCGAAGTCACTCGACTTGAACGACTGCATGAAGAAATGTCATCGCAGGATGGCGTCGTGGTCGCAGCAGAGTGGAGGATCGAAAGGATGGTGGCAGCCTGGGACTTGCTGGCAGATAGGGCTGAAGGAAGACCATCGGATGAGGAACGAGGAGAGGATGGAGGAGATGTGATCGAAGTGGCCGTCGACAAACGAGTAGCAGAAGCACGCTCAGTGACGACGAGGTCACAAAGCCGCTGCACTTTCTGGTGGAGGCCGTGGATCTCAGCGAAAATGCTCACGAGAGGTCCAGCTAGGGGATCTACCAACGCCGGCAGATCTGTATGCTGTGGAGGACGAAGGCTCGGATGAGGTTGTAGCCAAGGTGGATGCCAGCCGGGAGGGCGCATCCAACAGTGACGCCAACCATGACGTCCATCACCACAGTAGTAGCAAGCGAATGCGCGGGACGCCTGCTCAGATGTCCGCACACTCATCTCGTGCGTTGGACGATGGATAGGTACAGAGGGCACCTACTCCCGGTGGTTAACACCAAGCCACGGGAGAGAATGAGGCTTGTAGGTACAGTCACTCCTGGAGGTCACGGAATCTGGGTCAGCAAACGTGACCAGACGGACGAGCTGCAGTACCACAGTACCCCCGGAGACTACAGTCTGACTAACTGCGGCCACTAATGGTGCTGCCACTAATATAGAGAAGACTGCTCCAAGACTAGAAGGGGTGGCGGCTGCAGGTGTGGCTGCTACTCCAAGCGGTAGACGACCCAGCCCTCGGAGCTGGTAAGACTCAAATCCGCCGTTGATCCTACGGGGTGAAGTGTGCGCACCAATCCACGGGCCCCAGGAAGACGCCGGTCCACGACGCGCCTCGAAGCGGAGATCGTTGCCGACGACAGTCCGCTGTCGGCTCTGAAGGTGAAAGTGCAAGCTCTCGCACAACCGCTGCACTAAGGGTAAGTTTGGATGGCGTCGTAGTGGCCGTGCTGTCCTCAAAATCTGTGCGACGTCCAGTTCAACTTACTGTCTAGCGTGTGCGACCGCGGATGTCGTACGTCCGGTGGTTGTCCTCCGGACTCTCGACTACACGGTCGTGCGACGTAGTAAGGCTCACGTTGTGCGCCCGTAGGCAGCTGGAGGACGTGGCACGGTTGTGCGAGGCCATCCAAACTTACCCTAAGTAGTCGTCGGCTATGAAGTTGCAGGTGCTGTGGCGGTGGTAGCTGAGAGATTACCCTTTTTTCTTGCTATGTATTCAATAGCCCTCAGGCCCCCCTTTCCCTTTTTTGTTTTTTGTCTTTGCCCTCAGCCAGCCCCCCCTTTTTTTGTTGTTGCCCTCACCCGCCACGTTTTTTCTCTCTATCTCTTTTTTTTTCTCACTCGCTTTCAGGCGTACCCCTTTTCGTATGTTTTGTTACTCCCCCCTTTTTCTTGATTGCCCAGAAGGTGGGCGAATGGAGAAAACAAGGAGGGGGGGGTGTCTGGCTTGTCTGGCCCTCCCTCCCGTGCACGCTCGCTCGCTCGCTCGTTGAGCGAGCGAGTGAGCGAGTGGGTGTGGGGGGGGAGGAGGGAGCGAGGGGGGGGATCCTGGCCGCCCCTCCGTCGGTCAGCCGACGGGGCGGACGGGGCCGAGGGGGCCCACGAGGCCGACGGGGCCCCTCAGAGGAGGGCTGCGAGGCCCTCCTCGTAGCGGCAGCAGCAGCTGCAGCAGCAGGTGCAGTTGCTACGGTTGCTGCTGCTGCTGCTGCTTCTGCTGCTACTGCTGCTGCTCTGCGCGGCAGCTACTGCTGCTTCTTGCTGCTGCCGCCACGGCTGCTGCTGCTGCACGATGCTGCTGCTGGCGTCTCTGCTGCACGCTACTACTGCTACCGCCGCTACTACAGTGGCTGCTGCTGCTGCTGCTGCAGATGCTTTCGCCATTGTTGCTGCTGCTGCACGCTGCTGCTGTAGCGGCTGATGCGATGCTTCAACCGCTTTCGCAGTTGCTGCTCCTGCTGCACGCTGCATCTCTTGCTACTACTGCCGTCCCTCTTGTTGCTGTCGCCGCTCCTGTGGCTGCTGCTGCTGTTGCTTTTGCTGTTGCCGTCGTAGTCCTAGTTCTGCTATGCGCAGCTCACCGCCCCTGTGGCGTTCGCGTGCAGTCGCTTCGCGCTCCCTCACGTTGCTGCCGGCATGGCGCAAGGTGGCGCGTTCTCTGTACGTTCCGCCCACTGATGCTGCTTCTGCTGCTTACACGCCCCCATGTGCTCTGATACCAAATTGGAAATAATTTTAGGACATGCAGGCCCATGCAAGAACGAACAGAGCTCTGTGCGTGAGTGCGATGCAAGACGGCAAGAATTTGGCTAGGTCTGGAACGCTGAATACAAAGAACAAGGAGAGATTACAAATGAGCCCCTAGCGGGCTTAAGTAGGGGCGCCGGCAGCTAGCCGCACCGGGCCCCGTCACCCCCGCTGAGCCCAAACGGGTTAGCCGGGAGAACACACTGCGTACACCACGATAACAATAACGGTGGTCTCCTCGAGGCACCGGAACAGCTCTCCGAGTGCCCGGATCTCGACCACCGAGAAAATAGGAACAGTGCCAGAAAACTCAGAATCAGCGTCCAGACATCACACACGGCTTTCCGAACATTGGAAGCCCCACAATAGCCATCGGATCTCCTCGTCGCACCGATGTAGTCCACCGGGTACGCGGGTCTCAACACAGAGAGAAAACTCTCCTAGCTCCCGACAAGCCCACAGGGCTACCGGAACGCATTGACCGCGTCTCGCCGGCGCTATCGTAGGTGCTGGAGAAGTCTCGGTGCAGTCCGGAGGCCCGTCGTGTCGTCACGCCCTCCTCTGCCATGTACCCCGAATGTGGGTATATCGGTAAACTAGCAGTGTCGGTCATGACGGGTGGAAGCCACACAAACGGACATGGTTTTGGGCTAGTTTTAGGACAGCTCTTGGACTGCCGCGCGCAACACCCGCTGTGCGTTGCGGCAGGTGTTTATGCCTTGGACCTGTCATTTGTTCACCCTCTCTACGTATGCTATATTGAAGCATTTTGACACTTTGCCTTGTGTCTCCTCGCCAAACCCTTGCCGTAGTGTGTACGACCTGTGACTGTTGTCACCGTGTGATCAGGCACTGACGCCTAGTCAATGGTTGCGTTGCTAGGAAGCTTCAACGCATTTTTTCATGGTATCAGAGTAGTGAGATATTTCTCACTAAGCTGTGCAGCAGAGACGCAGCAGAGCAGCAGCAGTGAGAGTCACCGCTTTAGCAGAGTGCCTGAGGCCTGCTGGAGACAGCCGGTCACCGTCTACGCAGCCCCACCCACCACGTGAGATCGCAGCAGCAGAGGCAGCAGCAACGTTGTGCATCGCCAGGCGAGGTGCATGGCGGCTGCAGTGAGTGCAGCCGCCCCTCCCGTAGCCGCAACAGCAGAGCAGCAGCAGCAGAGGCTGCGGCAACAGCAGCGCAGTAGCAACAGCGGCAGCAACAGTAGCGGCGGTAGCAGCAGCAGCGGCAGCAGCAGCGCAGCAGTGGCAGCAGCAGCGCAGCAGCAGCGGTGGGAAAAGCAACGCAGCATTAGTAATGGCAGTCACGACGGCAATAGCAGAGCAGCAGCAGCTGTAGCAGCAGCAGCGCGGTAGCGGTAGCAACAACAGCGCGCGGCGGCAGCAGCGAGCAGCAGCCGTAGCGCGTAGCAGCAGCAACAGCAGCAGGAGCAGCAGCGCAGCCGCTCCTGCCACCGCTGCATCCGTAGCTACATAGCTGCTGCTGTAGCTAAGAACACAGCAGCAGCAACAGCTGGGCGGAAGCTGCTACGCAGCTTCCGCGTAGCGTGTGCGCGGCCAACGCAGAGCGGCTGCGCGCGCGGGCAGATTCGCAAAAGAAAACAAAAAGAAAAAAAGAAAAAAGGGAGACAAGTCGACTTCAGCAGTTTTGCTTGCTGACATCATCAGTCGTGCTGACGTCAGCAACCACCTGTTGACGTCAGCACCATACTTAGTCAAATTTTTGGTCGAACAGTGAAACGTTGCGAGTGTTTGAACTCGTCAAGAAACGCTGATGCTTTTAAAATCCGACAAATTTCATACGTCGTCCCATACCGAGCGGCGACATGAGCCTGTCCGACAGCAAGGAGAAGGGACTAGGCGACCCCTCCTCCTCCTCGTCTGGTGTACTGAGTCCACGCTCGCAGGCCATTGAGGACCTGCGCATCCAGCAGGATGAGATGCGTCGTCTCCAAAGAGAGCAGAATGACGCTATCCGCACGCTGACTGAGCTTCTGTGCGCTCAGTCCACGGCTCCTCCGTGGATTTCTTAGGGAGCTGCGGGAGTTGCGGTCTCTACCCAGCATTCGGTCCAGGCGCCAGTGACAGGCGCTCCAATTGACCCACCACCTGCTGACCTCCTTGATGATGAGCCACTACACAATGAGCCATTCATGCTAGGCATCACTGATGTTTTGCAGGAGCAGGAGATTCGAGTTCTACAGGAGCGCCTCCATTAGCTGCAGACAGGTACCTGGCCTCCACCGGTTTCCCCGATACGATCATCACCTGACTACCCCGGCGATCACCCTCTCCTAGGAGTTTTTCCCGTCTCTCGTCCTCCTCAGCCTACGTTTGCTCTCCCCACGGAGCGGCAGCCTCAGGACTTTGAGGCACCACCTCCACGATACATCAGCAAGGATGGTTTCGACTGTTGGGAGATCCTGTTTCAGATGTGGACGACATCTGAGGGAGTGTGGCCTTACTACCACAGCCCGTACCAGTCCAGAGACCGAGCACAGACACTCACAGCAGCCCGAGCCATGCGCAGACTTCTCTACGCCATGCCATGCGTGACTGTCGTCGACTTCCGCCCCTTCCTTGGCGAGGCTGGCACAGGCACCGGCGCCAATCCCCGTGGAGCCTGGGATCTGGCGTTATCCCTGTTGGCCGCAGAGACGCACGCCACTCATGCGTCACACATTCGTGCTTTCCATTTGCTCCGTCAGGGGCCTGCGGAGTCTGCAGCGGATTACTGGCGATGTGCCATGCGTATCTATACGCGTCTGGGGACCTCAGGAGGCACACAGTTGTGGGCGCTTCGGACGATTATGCTCGACATTCGCCTTGAGTACACCGATATCTTCACACGGTACAGCGACGCCGTCCTCGAGCCTTTCTCAGCCACTTTGCAGCTGCTCCCTTGGGCGCATCAGCTTTTCCTCCAAGTGACTTCAGCCCGCGAGGCAGCAGTAGCGCATCAGGAGACTTCCCTTGCTATAGCAATCGTCGCATCACCACCATCTTCCCTCCTACGGTCACCCTCATCAGCCTCCATCACTACCTCATCTTCCTCCTCCTCTTCGCCCCCATTGACACCCACGCAGATACAGGGCGTTGCAGCAGCCGCCCAGGGGAAGAAGAAGAATAGGAAGCATGGATCATGTCAGCAGCAGTTGTCATCCAGTGGTAGCAGTGGCCGTTCTGTGCACTGCTTCAACTGTGGAGGCGCCCATCGCTACACCGAGTGCCAGCAGCCGCTTGACTGGGCATGGATCACCCGTGGGCTTCAGGCTGCTCATGCTGTTTGTTCCACGTCCGGCGCATCCCCCGCACCCTCCTCGGGACGTGTAGCGGCCACGACTGCAGCTGTCCTGCATCCTCACCGGCGAGCAGCAGCGATCCGGACCCACGCGACCGCACCATCGCCGAGTTTTGTCATCTTTTGGCGCTTCGTTTTCAGGGAGGTGCGATTGTGTTCTCATCATCGAGTGGTTCACAGACTGCTTGTTCGTCTGTTCCCCTGGCTCGTGATGATGCGTGTGGCGGAGCACAGTCAGCATGTGATGATGATGGGCCTGACTGCACTTACTGGATTCATGAGTCTCTCCTTCGTGATGTATGTCGTTCCTCCCCACTGACGGCTCAGCGTCCCTCTGATGCCGAGTGTTCCATTGCTCGTTGTACAGTGACATCCACAAGTCGTGACTCCGGTGGCACTTGGATCATCGATTCTAGGGCCACCCATCACATGACGTGCCGTCGCAGTGACTTTGTCGTACTCGTTCCTGTCACGACTGTCTGTTCTGTTCGTACATCCTCTGGTCAGTCCTTGCCAGTCCACGCTGTGGGGGTTGTATGTTTCGACGGTCCGTCAGGCCCCTTGTATCTTTCTGACGTGTTGTTTGTGCCTGATCTTGAGCTCAGTCTGCTTTCTGTGCATGCCTGCACCTTGATGGGGCTCTCTGTGGAGCATATTGCTGATTCCGCGACTGTGACTGCTATTGACACCCGTAGCATTGTCCCGCGTGCTTCAGTCATAGACGATTTGTATCGTATCGCTCGGCCCTCCTCTCAATGCTCTCCCTCCTCATCCGGTCGCATTTTTGTCACTAGTGTTCTATCCCCGGAACACTAGCGGTTGCTTCATCGTCATGTGTGCCACGTGGACTCCGACACTGTGTCGAAGCTCATTCGGACACAGCCTCCTCTTCATCTTGACGTGGCTTCTTTCGAGAAGCCACCCAAGACCGACTGTCTTTTCTGCGCTTAGGGGAAGATGCACTGGTGCACCTACCCCGACTCGCGTTCCTTAGCGCTTAGGCCTCTCCAGTTGGTCCACTCGGACCTTCTCGGTCCTCTCCCGGTGGAGTCCCTGTCCGAGAGGGGCTGGTATGTTCTGACGCTGACTGATGACTTCACCCGCATGCGGTGGGTCTATAGTCTGCGTGAGAAGAGGGACGTCGCCCTTGCGGTCCGGCTCTGGCTCGTGATGGCTGAGCGTCAGTCTCACCACATGCTACATACTTTTTGCTCGGATCGCGGCGGCCAGTTCCTTGGTGAGATGGACTCCTTCTTTGCTGAGCACGGGATTTTTCACCAGGTCTCCGCTCCTGCTACTCCACAGCAGAACGGTCTATCTGAGCTCTGGAACCGCACCATGGAGGATGCGGTTTGCGCCATGCGGTCTGAGTGCGGTCTCCCGGAGTCCTTCGCCTTCGAGGGCTTCACCTACATGACTTGGGTCTGGAACCGCCTCCCGCATGGTCCGCTTCCGGACCATGTTACACCGTACGAGCTCTGGTTTGGCCACCGTGTTGGCCTTCGTCTCGCTCACGTCTGGGGATCCCTGGCCTCCGTGTGGTACACCGAGGATCAGCAAGAGTCCAAGGTTCCCCCTCGGGGTCGCTTGTGTACCTTCATTGGCATCTCCCTGCGGTCGAAGGCCTGGCGCTTTTGGGACCCCACTCGCCGTCGCATCATTGAGTCCCGTGACGCGCTGTTTTTTGAGTCACTCATATACCGTGACCTGACTTTGATCACAGCCCTCTCCGCAGCCCATATCCCTTCGTGTGAGGGTCCTCGGCGGATGGGGGAGACTTCTACGCCAGCGACCATCCCTCTTCCGGCTGATGTGTCCGCTCGAGCCCCCTCTCAATCTCCAACCCTTGATGATCTGGCTATCATTGTTGTCGGTCCAGAGATCTCGCCTGTACAGCCTGTTTCACACCCCACAGGTCCCTCTTCTCTCGCCCCTCCTCCTGCACCATCACCTGTGTCTGCCGGCACCCCTGCTCCCGCGTCTGACCCAGTTTTGCCTACTCCCGTTCCTACCTCGGCTGATACTCTTGCCTCAGTGTCCGGGCCAGCCTTGCCTACTGTCACACCCAGCCCCGTGTCTCCCACACACTCATCTCCTCGCACAGCATCTTCGGCTGCCTCGTCTCAGCCCTCACCAGCTGTGGTCGTATCTATTCCTGTGGTCGTACCTGTTCCTTAGCCTGAGGTGCGCCCCTCGACCTCCGGTTACTCCCGTGAGCCCGGTGGCCGCCTTCGACCACTAGACTCCGGAGCTCAGCGAGCGACGGGTCCCGGACCCAGGCGTTCCACTCGCAGCGTTGCGAGCGGTGATCCAGGCACAAAGACCTTAGGCCTGAGTGTCTGCACAAATTTCACAAGTACATCCAGCATGCCCTCTAGGGCACGACCTGGTCAATCGCGAGTTCCATATCGCAGGTGACGCAGCAGTTGATCTCGTGGCCGTCAGGCCCGACACTCAGGCGTGTTCACTTGCCACGCAGAGTTCCCCCTTTATGGCGCCTGATCCTGGCACATTGAGGGAGGCTCTCTCATCGTAGGATGCTGATGCATGGCAAGCTGCTTGCGAGGATGAGCTTCGCACTATCCGAGAGCACAGAGTCTATGAGCTTGTCGACCTTCCCCCTGGAAGGAAGGCGAATCAGGTCAAGTGGGTCTTTTGCAAGAAGGTGAAGCCGGATGGCTCACTGGAACGCTACAAGGCCGGCTTGGTCATCAAGGGGTACTCTCAGATTGAAGGAGTCGATTACACTGACACCGTTGCCCCTGTCGGCTGCATGACCTCAGCTCGAGCTCTGTTCGGTGTAGTGGCTCAGCATGACTGGGAAATGCACCAGATGGATGTGAACAATGCGTTCCTCCATGGCTCCCTCGATGAGGAGATCTACGTAGCTCAGCCACAAGGTTTTGACGATGGTGACAAGGTCTGGCGCTTGCGCAAGTCCTTGTACGACCTCAAGCAGTCTCCACGGTGTTGGAACCGGGAGATCACTGGCACCTTGACTCGCGCAGGATACGTACAGAGCGAGGCAGACCCCTCCCTCTTCATCCTACCGACACCCAAGCGGTTCACCGCCATCCTGGTCTATGTTGATGACCTCCTGATTGCGTCTCCGTCCCTGGAGGCCGTGAAGGAGGCCAAGGCTGTCCAAGAGACTGCCTACAGGATGAAGGACCTCGGTCCTGCATCGGTGTTTCTTGGTGTGGAGATCGTGCGAGATCGCAGACATTGGACACTGTTCCTGCATCAGGCCCAATACGCACAAGTCATGGGGGAGTGCTTTAGCGATCTCCTTGGCGCAGTGCCATCCGCTTCTACACCTCTTACACCCGATGGGCAGGATGCCCTGAAGGTGGATGATCCTACACAGCTAAGGGAGACAGTGGACGTGACCTTGTACCTCCGTCTCATCGGATCTCTGATGTACTTGGCTACCACCACGCGTCCTGACATCGCGTTCGCCGTCAACCTCCTCGCTCAGTTCTTGCAGGCTCCACGTGCGAGAGCCCTTAACGCCGCTGTGTGAGTGGTACGGTACGTGGTTTCCACACCGTACCTCAGACTCTGCTTTCGTCGGCAGTGTTCGGTGGTCCTTGACGGCTACACTGACTGTGACTGGGCTTGGAGCCCTGATGGGCGCAGTCGTACTGGCTACGTGTTTCTGCTCGATGGTACCGCTTTGTCTTGGCAAAGCGGGAAGCAGGGCTGCATTGCATGTAGCTCGTCAGAGGCAGAGTATGTTGCTTTGGGCGCAGGGGCTGCTGAGGCAGTATGGTTGTAACGCTTGTTTCTTGAGCTTGGGCAGTCAGTATCCGCCATTGTGCTGCGTTGCGACAACCAGAGTGCTCTCGCCATTGCGGAGAACTCTGGTGTTTTTCATGCTTGCACAAAGCACATCACGGTTGAGCATCACTTCGTTTGTGATCTGGTGGAGCGACGTGTGATCCACATCATGTGGGTTGGTACTGACATGCAGCGTGCTGATTTCTTGACGAAGGCACTTGCTTGCGGAAAGTTCCTGGTGGCCATTTGTTCTGTTGGGCTTCGCCCCGTGCGTGAGAGTGGTTGAGTGTGGGATGTGCGTCTGCGTCTCATTTTTTTGTGTCACTCACTACCGTACTGACGCCAAAATTCGTATATTGTTTCGCGAAGGATTTTTTTTTTGGTTTATTTCGAGTACCCGGGGTCTAATTTTGTACCACTGGCTACACACATCTAGCCTGTTTTTGTTGGGTTATTTCGGAAAAATCCTGCTCAAGTTTCGACCGCGGCATGTACGCCATCAAAGCTGCGCGTCTAAATTCGAACGCCCGAACCCGTCCTGTCCGTCTCCCGTCTCCTGTCTTGCGCTTCGCCTTGCATCGCCCGGCCCTCGCATCACGCCGCGCCATCGACGTGTCTCCGCCTCGCATCGCCCGGCCCTGTATTGTCAGTGTTGCAGACGCCACCTCAGCCCAGCCTGTCAGGCCTTCCTCCCCTACCCCCGTTTCTGCATCCTGGCTGTGCGCCGCGGTCGTTCTTTGACGCAGCGTCCTCTTCCGCAGCACAAGAGTGCGGCGCGGCAAAGTACGGCCACGGCATCTAAGTATGGGTGCAAATCTTCAGTCTAGCACTGCCTACGCTGCTTTCCACCCTCAACCATGGAGCCCAACGTCATCACCGCCTACTTTGCACGCTGTTCCCATGAAGAGCGTTTTGCGGAGGTGGACCGTGCAGTCGCACGACTCCCACCTCGCATTCGCGTCCTCAAGCGGAAAGTGGGCCGACCACGCAAAGCACCCACCCATGCTTCTACCCTTGGTGCTGCCGGTCAGTCCCTTCAAGTGGCGTCTACTTCACCATCAAGCTCGTCCGACCCACCATCCCAAGAAAGCACCACAACCTCAACCCCTTCTTCAACAATGAAGCGCGGCGGCTACATAAACTGGGTGGGCCGTGGCCACTTCCCACGCATCAATGCCGCTGTCCAGAAGTGCGGCACGGTCACTGCTGCAATCAAGCACTTGCAGAGAGTATGGCGAGCTCCCGGCGGGACCTGTACATACGACAAACTTGCCGCAAGCACGGTCTATGGCTGGTACGTGCCACGCACCAAAACACCCCATGACCACATCCTTGAAGCGGCACGTAAGGCGCCCTCGGAACCCCTTCCGGAAGGCGCTCCCGACGCAGCGCTTCCACCAGGCATGCGCGGGCGCCGCGGCTTCCGTGACCGCCAGCCGGAGGTCATCTGCGACGCAGTAGCGGAGTTGGAACGTTTGCGCTCCATCGGAGTTCCAATCTGCTCCCTCACTGCCCAGTCAGTGATCCGCGGCATTGTCGAGGATCGCTGTCCGTGAGAGTTGAAGGAAAATGATGGCGTCATCAACTTCTCTCGCACGTGGGTCACCGAGTTCATGGAAAAAGATCTCGGCTGGTCATGGAGGACGGGCACGACAACCGCGCAGAAGCTTCCAGTCAACTGGGAGCAGCGTGTCCGTGAGATGATGCTACGCCTTGCAAGCTTCGTCGCCGCATTCCATGTGTCCTCCTCGTTTGTGGTTAACGCCGACCACACCGGCGTCATGATTGTGCCATCGCGGGGCAAAACGTGGGCACCGCGAGGCAGCAAAGACATCGCCATCGTCGGTGCCGACGATAAACGCCAAATCACCGCCATCGTTGCGTCGGCCATGGACGGAGAACTGTTGCCGATGCAGGTGAGGCTTTGTCGTTGTTTGCACATTTCATTGTGCCTGTGTTTTTGCCATGACAATGTCCCATGGCTGACGAGTTCTCACGTTTGTTCATGGCAGGTCATCTATGCGGGGATGACCGCCAACGTTCATCCTAATGGCGGACCGGCGGAAGATGCTTGCAAGCATGGATGGCATCTCACACACACACAGAATCATTGGGCGAGCGAACTAACGACACGTGACTGGTTCCGGCATGTCCTCCACCCGTGGTACAAGCGTCGGTGCGACGCCCTTGACAAGTTCGCGGGGATGGAGAAGTGCATTGTCCTCTTGGATGCATGGCATCCACAATGCACTGTGAGCCTGCGTCTATGGCTGAAGGAAAACTTCCCCTACATCATCCCCGTGTACATTCCCGCCGGTTGCACCTCAAAAGCGCAACCGGCGGACGTGGGACTGCAGCGCCCCTTCAAGGCCCACGTCAC
>SZWC01015104.1:57688-69562 GCA_023375785.1 Penium margaritaceum
AAAAAAATCAAACCCAACCCCGAGTTACATTCCGCGTTGAGGGTTTTATTTTTTGCGCGCGCATCTGCTTGGCCCTGCTGTAGCGAGGCATAGAATATTCCCCTTCAACACATGGGGTGTCTTGAATCCCCCGCACAAACCCCACGCAAACCACTCCCTCGAACAATCAAAAGCACCACAAAAGTGGGGTTTATGATTGTTTGAGGGGCCTAATGACATCATAGCTCCAGCGCTGCATTTCATGCAACGACATGGTGTTCGCGCACTATTTTTTGCACGTCGTTGTTTTCCTTCGACCTGTGGATATTTCACTGTTAAAGTTAAATTCGCTGCATATGGCGTTGCTAAAGAGCGGATACTGGGTATGGGGGGCTTATTCACGAAATCGGTGGGTATGTGGTCACACCCTCGTTCACATAATCCTTCCGTGTTTTCTTTCGGTCCCTAGATGTAACCAGACTGAATCAAAGGAGAAAAATAAACACCACGAAAAGCACGAGGCATAGACTAACTCTTTAAAGCGATCTTCAACCTTAAACAAAGAGAATGTTAAAATTGGCCAAACTGTTTTGAAGGAGAAAAAAAATTGTGAAAGAACCAAGGTTCCAAATGCTCCGATGCCCATCGTTTCGCCAGATTTAGCAGCGGTGTCCATAGTCGAAATCGACATGACAACGGTGCCCATGTTTTCGAATAAGCGACCAAAAACGGGATTCAACTTCGCTCTCGAAGTCGGCCGTCGCCGACTTCGAAAGCGAAGTCAGCGACTTCTGACACCGGCCTCACCGATGTTAGAAGTCGTAATGTCGCAAGTTTTGGAGTTTGCAAGTACGAACTCCAAAACTCGCGACATGGTCCGCCGCATCTCGCAAACCCCCCCCAATATCCGACTAACCCCCCAGTGACACTAGGGGGTTTGGGTTTTGTTTTTTTACTTGCCCGGGCATCTGCCGGGCCCCGCGATAGCGGGGCCCGGCAGATTCCCTTTCATTTATCACACGTGCGCCGCATCTTGCAAACCCCCCCAAACCTACGACAAGCCCCCTAGTTTAAATGGGGGGTTTGGCAGTGTCATCGCAAGCTCGCAAGGAGGTTTCGCCGCAGAACCCCTCCTGCGAGCTCGCGATGGTGGGCGAAGTTCAGCTCCGCCGTCGGGGTCAAAATCCATGTCGAATCCGGTGAATACATGAGACATATGACAGTTGTGCCCATTTTCGCTCGAAGAAGGACAAATATGGGCATCGCTGTTATGTTGTTATAAACCATGGACATCGCTGCTAAATCTGGCGAAACCATGGGTATATAAGTACTCCATCCAAGAACCAATTCTACTAAGAAAATCATGAACATCCAAGCGAAGGTGAGACATTTCAAAGGATTAGAGCAATTGGCAAAACAACGTGGGGATATCTCCAAAAGAATATGGGTTTTGAGAATTTCCAAGGAAGCAAGGTTGCAAAAGGAATATGAGAATACAACTGAGAAACTTGATTTTTGTCCAATTGACAAGTTGATTTTTGTCCAATAATGTTGCCTGGCTCGAACAATTCATTGTAAAGAAGATAGAATGAGGCAAACGCCATAGGCCAATGCTTGCATCTAGATAGGGCACATGTATCCGAACTGCACAATTTGCGCGATGCACCAGCGCAGACTGAAGGGGAAAAATCGCAGCAAAACAGGTGCCTCTTACAAGAACGCATAACTTCAAGATGTCGTTGAAGTGCATGATTGGAGCCACGGCTCAACTCTCTCATTTCAGTGTTGGACGATATGGACATCTGTCGGTAACCATTCGTTTGTGTCCATGCGTGTCCACATCCCTAACCAAAGAGCCATCAGGAAATGACCAACCCATCCCCATCTCCAAGATAGTTTCCATGGCGTGTTGGTGACATATTGGGACACATTAATATACTTCTTTTTCATCTAGGTTTTCTTCGGTGGACTTTCCACGAGGTCAATGTGTATGTTTTTGCTTATTGTGTCCACCAATAGGAGGTGGGATTAGAGAATGGTTGGAGTTGTTCATTTCCCCTCTTGCACCCACAACAGTACAATCAGACCATGGTGCATTTGTGTGTGTGCACGAAGTTATGTCCAAAACAATAGTTTGGACAAAGCTAGGGCAAACTCACTTTTGTCACCTGAGTTTTGCTTACGGCAGCTGATTGCACTAAATCCCTTTTATTGCCATTCCTCTAATCAGATTTGACCACACAAATATTCCGAGACTATTCGTTTCTCCTAGCCAGAAGTGTGCTATTCTTGTACTTACCTTACATGCTACTCTATCAATTGACTACAATGTGTTGCCATGTCAACAAAAGGAATGCCAGGAAGCTTCCAAGCAAATGCTCCTAGTATGAAGTAGCAAGGCATCCCTCATTGAGCTACGATCAAAGTGGAAAATACGACAACAATGTTGACGTGAGACACATATATCGCTTTAATTGTGAGAGGAACCCCGTATGCAAATGTAAGTGACACCAGTTAGATATAGAATTGTAATAGTAGTAGAAGCCAATCAGCTAAAGTAGAAGCAACAATAGTGGTAGCTGGTGCAACATCACCACAAACAACAACGATAGTCGCACTCCGCCGCCAAGGTTGGCGAGGCTAGCAAGGGTGCAAGACTGGGAGTTGAGGCGAATCAGCCAACTAGCATGGCCAAATTGGCTGTCTACGCCGGTGACGAGGCCAGTAAACTTGAGAAGGCAAGCAATGAGGCCACCAAAAACTGGCAACAGTTGTCGAGGGCAGTCTCGATGTTCTGGTATGTATTGACCAAATCTCAAATACATGGAACTTATCAAAAGACAAGCTACCCTAGTGACAGATGAATTCGAGAAAAAAAAAATTTTGCAGTCGCACACAAAATTCGTTATGAAAATAATTCATTTTTTGCACACTTTTGCAACAAAATATGTGCAAACTGCACACAAAAACAACGAAATTGCCACTGAGCGTGTTCAATACTCCGAAGGTCGTACGTGAAAAACGACGTTTTTGGGCCGGAAACGTCCTTCGCGGCCACCTGCGGGAAGCACAAAAGCGCACTTTTGAATTCGTTCTTGAAAAATCTTGAACAGGTCCAGAGATAATTAACAAATCGCACACAAAAAACTGAAAACTTATTCCACTCGCACACGAATACATGAATTCGATATAAATCTTAAATATTTTTCCTCGAATTCATCTGGCAGTAGGGTATTAACCATGGAGCTCACATAAAAGTACGTGACCTCTATACCAACAGCCAAATTCCCATACAAAGAAGTTTATAACAAACGTCTTGTAACTCAAGTGGGTTTTTTGAGTTCGAGCAATAGACTACATTCAATTATCATATTCATATCGTATGTGGGAGAATACCGTATTGTCACCCACGTTTGTTCAATCTTATTCCTTTTGTTTGTCCATGTGTGCTTTTAAATGTTATGTGTGGTTTTGGCAAAATCTCCATAAAGTACTTTAGGGTATGGTGCATTTCGTCCACAGATGTTTGCAAAAGTGTTATCCATTCAACCGGGTTTGAAAACACAGCCTTGCACCAACATCGGGTATAACTTAATCACAGACATGGAAAGCTAAAATCGACATATGACTGTCTTGAGCACAACTTCTAGGGTCTTGGTTCCCCCCCAAGGAAAACAACAGCCCAAGAGCCAACAGGATGGATGTCATGTCGTTGCAATCGACGGTTGACCGGGACTGTTGGTATGGTCGGTCGAAGGCTTCGCTTTGAACAACTGAAGTCTTGAGTGACCGTGGTGCATCATTTTCCACACCGAAGGTCGCACAGTGGGCAAATGCAGGAGTCCCTGTATTACAAGATAGTGCACTTAGACGACCCCTATAAAAACTACAATGTGCCCCATTTTGGGTGAATGTAAAAGTTACCAGAAATAGAAGAGAAAGAATGAACAAATGCGCAAGACAGTACGGTGTTTTCCAGATGATCATGAATTCCCAAAAGACCATGAAACGAGTGGTCGAAAAGCGTTGGGTGGGCACTGAATTTGAAACTAGCGATACTATCATACAAAACGTGTAATTTATCCGATTACAAGGATAGGATTGTGCAACTCTCATGCTAAACTGGTCAGGACCATTCAAAAATTGATACGTGTAGACACGTGTCCACCCAAAGTTCCGCCTCTCTGAGAGCATGAAATCCATCAAGAAGATTCATTGCCCCAAACGGTACCAATCCATGTCTCTCAACAAGCACTTTCCTAGTAAAGATGTACCCCCACCGCCATCAGTGGAAGCAAATGAGTACATAGAGTGTGGGGTAGTTTTGTCGCATACCCATTGTCATTGCAACTGATGCACACCATACCAAATATAGGTAGAAAAAGAATAAGGTGGCCACTTTGGTGAAAAAAAAAACTATAACGTCAACCAAAAGCAAAGAATGACTACGCGGAGTAATGTTCAAAACTAATTCTCTGGATGTCCACCAAGTAAAACTTGTGTAGGGAACATTTTAATGCTCTGCATACCCACTGTCTACACTGGCCAGAGCAAGACGCCACCATCAAAACAGAACCCCACTCTTCGGTCACGCCGCAACAATAGCGTGGCAGATGATGTTACTACTAGACCATGCACAAACAAGCTTTGACTATGACTTGGGGAGATTGAGACTGTGGTCATCCGTTGGTCATTTGGATAGGTGACAGAGTTTTCTCTCCAATGATCAATGTAACAAATTCCATGGAATCCTTGGCCGACTAGGCCAAAACCCCGGTGCTTGAGGGTCTCCGACCCTCAAGTCATCCCCTCTCATCGCCCAAGGTCTCAGGTGACCAAGCTTGAGCCACATGGCTCCTTCGACCGGTCGGCGTGGCACTGCCACGCCAAACTCCCTTCCACTAGGAGTGAGAGCCACCTTGGCATCTCCGGTAAGCGTGACGAGGGATTCAAGCCCTGGAGTTCAGATACCAACGTAACAGGTTTGACGGAATCCTTGGTTGGCTAGGCCAAAACTGCGGTCTTTGAGGGTCTCCAACCCTCAAGCCACCCCCTCTTACCTCCCACAGTCCTAGGTGATCCCGCTCGAGCTACGTGGCTCCTTCGACCGGTCGGCGTGGCACTGCCACGCTACAATCAAGCGTTGCTCATTTGCATCTATCCAGCACCATCCACCTCGTGCCAATGATGCGTACATGCAAAGATGGCGACGTCAATCGCTAAAACCATTGTTGAACCCAAATGTCCTATGTTCAACACCTGGCCTCAGTCAAATCTTGGTCCAACCACGTTTGCCCACAACCCATCATTCAAGAGTGGGTTCGTACGCGAACACTGGCAACCAGTGCACATCGATTGTCGTGCTTGGTGTGCCCTTCCACACATTGCCACTTACACGCGACGCAAAAACAAGTCAAGCTTATTGTTTCCATGTAATTCACCAATTTCATGCAGGGGTGCACAATACAAACACCTCCCCGATTAAATGATGTGCGACACTTGAAATGTGGACGTCGATGTCTATTGCATCTCTATGACTACTTATACTCCAACTTATGAACATGGCTACCGACGACGGTCGGAGTGAGTTTCCGAATGGGCCATGCCGATGGTACCAAGTTGGTGCGTGGGGTGGAGAGGAAGCCTTGAAGAAATCAGCCATGATCTGCAGGAAGCCATAGCTGCATGGGGCACCATAAAGGCAGAGTGGAAGGACTGGGTAACGCGAAAAGGGATACCATCATGGAAATCCACACCTCTTGAACCGGAGACCATGGTTTGGATCCTTGACGTGCGGATTACCTCTCTGCTTCCGCCCAACACTCTTGATTCGTGGGAGCCTTGGCTGTACAGTGAGCCTTCCAGCCTTGAGTGTGGCAGATAGTGGGCATGTGTAATGCTTATCCACGAATTCATCCATGATGTGTCCACTAAACTCCTATCATTATTGCCATTATTGTGGCACATAGTGGGCATGTATAATGTTAATGCACATTCATGCTGTGTCCATTAAACTATTATCATTCTAGCCCTTGGTGTGGCACATAGTGGATAGGTGAAACATTTATCCACGAATCCATTCATGATGTGTCCATAACATTCCTATCCTTCCAGCCCTTAATGTGGCAAATCTTGGGCATGTGTAAAAAGTATCCACGATTTCATCCATGATGTTTCTACTAATACCCAGTATTATGGAGTATTGTGTATGTGTGTTTTTCGTTTTTGCCAAGTCTTGTCATATGTGGTTACTGCAACCCACATCAACATCTCCATGTGCAATGTGCGTTTCCCTCCGCACTAACCAACACAGTGATAGTACCTATAGTCTCAACTGCTACAGTGCTATCAACTCACAGTTTGAACTGAACAGCGTGCAGCTACAGAGCAGCTGGGAGTTTTCCTACCTTGTGGCTTATCGTTTGTCACATGTAGCATCCAGACATGGACTTCCTTCAATACTTATGTATGCATAGTGCACAAACTAATATACAAAGCTTACATGAAACCGTGTTGTAAGTTGTAGTGGTAGCTTGTAACTCAAACAGAAAACACAATAATCAAGTACGAATGACTAAATTTTGTTCGCATTCAAACAGTGAGATAAAGCAACAAGCACAATAGAGAGACGAGAAATATGTCACATAGAAACCAAGTTTTAAATCACTATGCCCAGTAACATAGAGGTGCTAAGTCACGTGTACTAATCCACACTTGAACGTACACGGGCAAGCTATGCACAGAGCACATGACCTCACAAGAAGGACACTCTGCACCTTCACTTAACTCTTGGCATGCATCATGAAAGTCTTCTCCAAAGGGAGACACACACTTGCCCTTGCATTGGTTGGCCACTTCATATCTGACCTCTTCCACCTCTTTCTTCCCTAGGTTCAGATTGGCCATCTTGCAACACATGACATCTACGGCCTTCACTGCACAACCCGTGTTATGGGTTTAGGGTTTAGGGTTTATGGGCCAGATGTGATGTGACCCTGTGCTGGTGTAATACGAGCCTCGGTTGCCGCTTCACCATAGTCTTCAGCAGGACATGAATCTACCTCACCCGTACAGAAAACAGAAACAATACATAGAATAGTTAAGGGCATACAAGTGAACACATATACAGTAATGGACATGACATCATTACATGGAAAAACAAATTACATATTCACAGACAAAGCAGACTCTACGCATCCGCTTCTGTCGCAGTGGGGCCTTGTCCCTATGGGAGTCCGAGAGGGAGGAGCTGTTGTTTGGCTCCCTCTCCACAGTCGCGGTCATCACATAGTCTAAGGCCTCGTCCTCCTCTTACAACTCAAAGGAGGACACCTTGCTGTCAGTATTGTTCTTTGCTACTGCCTTGGGAATCCCAAGATTGTCAACCTGGGAGGAGACCGCCGGGTCTGTTGCTTCAACATCAATTCCTGTTGTGTCATCATGTGCTCTTACTACTACTACTGATGGTTCTGCCAACTCCGTCATAAGGGTCACACCAGGGTCACCACCTATGTTTGCTCTTGCAGAATGTCCTTCTCTTTGCTGTTTGGGGCCTCGTCCACCATCACCGTGCACCCCATGCCCAATAGCAAGCTATCTGGAATGAGCTACAACAACGCTGGCTGAGGAGAGGGCTGGTGGGTCTGTGCACCGCCTAGGCCCATGTTCAGCCAACTCACAATGGCTAAAGATGTGGTCCCTCTTGCGATGCTCATAACGTACCTGTTCTGCACATGCGAAGGTCCGGGGGTCCACTCCCTTCGATTGCATGGCATATTGCACATGTGTAGCATTCTATAACCCGAGGGTCTTTTGTCAGCCTATAGAGGTATGAGAAGTAGGTAATGAGAGCAAATGTACCAACCTCTGCTACAAAGGCTAGGAAAAGTGGCCACAAAAGTGTCTTTTCCCCCATTAGCTTCTCCTGGGCCGCCTTCTTTGCTCGGTACACCACAGGGTAGTGCAGTTTTTTGCCTATGCATGCCTTAACAATCTGTTGGAGCGCCTTTGTGTTGGTTGATTGCTTCTTCTTCATCTTCTATGTGATGTGGCGTAGCACCCATGATGCCCAGCACGCCTGATCACCCTTCTTAGTGCTAGGGGTGCACGTGTGGCCGTCCACATACTTTATCACGGCAACATTTCCGTGCTTGCGCTGATAGCATGCGTTGAGGAGCCATGGGCTGCCTGTGGTCTTCCACGTCCACAGTGTACTTCTAGTCTAGTTGGCTCACTGCGGACACTGGAGAGAGGCATGTTACTGTCGATGGAATAATCTTGAATGGCTTCTCGACAGGCCTCCATGTTGCGGAAGGCTCGGCCACCCAGGAAATCCGTGCATCTTGCCATACGCTTGCGTGCATGAGCAGGAGCGGCTTGCACATATTTGCCAGTCTTCTCTGGCAGGGGTGGTGGAGTTTCCTCATCAGATGATCCCACAAAGAAGACATGTAGTACAACTTCAGGCACATAGAGGGAAAACTTTCGCTACAACATACAGAGTAAGGTGGGAAGCGGGCAGTGTACTTCAAAATAGCAGGAGGTGCAACCCCATCGTGTGTGATTCCATTTCATTAGACGTAGTGGGTTCAACCCACCAGCATGATGACCACGAAATGGACGGACATGTTGACTTCCTCAAAATCGCAACGTGCGCTCTTCAAGTTGGTTTGGATAGTGCAGATTCATGATCTACACAACAGTTGTACTCGTGCTCCTCCCACTTAGTGAACAGGAAGGAGGACTCAGGGTGGTAGCGAGAGACAACAACCTTGGGAGGGTCGTCGTCCTCATTGTCCGGGTAATCGCCCCTAGTGGCGTAAAAAGTGGCGGCCATCGTGGCCAAACGTGGGTACAAAAATATTTGGCATGCGTCATAGTATGCATCCTACCCATCATTTGCACTTAGCATACCCTTTCGTTGTTAGCACGAGGAGAAGAGCCATTTTGAAGATCGTTGCAAGGAAACAGTGACATTGGAAGGACATGACGAGTTCACATGAACAATAGCTGAATGGCCACGACCCTTGCAGACGACGAGAGAGAACATCGAGATTGCATTGCGGTTGGCTGACTTAACATGACGACAACCATCGCAAACCATGTGAGGAATGTGAACACACACTGAGGGGATATCAAAACTATTAATCCTACCATGCACTTGGGTCAAAAACACCAACGATGGGAGGCACGTCAGCGTCAAGCGAACGATATTGAAAACATGTGGTCTGTCCTCAAAGCATCCGCCAGGTGGCGCTATTATCATGTGGACGACAATTGGCAACGTCCACCTGGCAACACATTGCATGATCGAGATATGCTATGATTAGACTCCATTCCAATGTAGTCGGGGTTCAAGTTCAAAGTTGCTGCTTTTTGTCCGGTCACGAGCCTATTTGATGACTATTTGTGCATGAGAATGATGTCATCTTTACAACATTTGTCAGAAGTTTAAGCCCCACGTTCAAAGGATCAAGGAAGGAAAGGAACAATTGAACATTTCCCACATGTTTTTTCTACTTGGAAGTTGTGCTTTGCTTGGACTTACTCGAAAGGTACATGATTCGGGGTTCATTTCATGGGTTGTAGAATTGGTGAGTGAAATCTTTGAAACTTACAAAATGATTCGTCGGATACCCACTATTTCAAAGTAGTTCATCGACGACCTGTGTACTATGATCTTCTTTGCAATGGTAGGCGCGGCATGCATGATCTACGGTGCTTCGGGAGAAGTGCGTACCAGAAGCATGTTTTGTGCAAAGTGAGTATTGTGTCCAATTTGTGTAAAAAATGGCCATGCAAAACTTCGAAGGCCGGAACAGAGGGTAAAACGGAATTGGGTTGCAGAGTATATGGTTATGTTATTCCTTGCACACCATAGACAAGGAAAAGAAAAGAGATATCTTACAAAATAGTAGGACTACGATGATTCACAGAGTAGTTGGAACTCCTACGACAACCTACACGACACCGACTCCCAAATGGAAAACTATTTCAGCCTTTCATCGGCCTACGCATCACAACACCCCATGAAGTTGCAATGTAAGAAGGGGAAATGTTGTTTTGTTGACGTTCACTAGTCCCTACAATCTACCAATGGTTTTTTTCCCTTGTTATCATGGTCTGTGGCACGTCGTCCTTAGGATTCAAGGCACAGTTTTAGGGAACTTCAGTTATTTTTCTCGACTTCCCGTATCTTGCTATGAAAGGATGTGAAAGGCTTGTGAAATTTCCAAGAGTTTTGGATTAGCTATCACAAAACTGTATTGATATTTCGATGAAAATGGTCAGTTTTAAACTAGCACCACAATTTTGTAAATGCATCCCCAAAAATTCTTGAAATAACATAACTCTTTGGCAAGTTTCTCATAGCAACATTTCTTGATTCAACATTGCACACATGAACAAACTCGAACTCCAAGATCCAAAGTACACACCTCATTCTCCTTTTCTTGCATTGTACACATAAGCTTGTTATTTTCAAAAGTGTCAATGAGGTACTCTTACGGCTAACTACAAGTTGTTTAAGTGTCCCAATTCTGTGATTCGACTTTGCTCCAAAAAAATCCGTAGTTAAAGTACCTACTTTGAGCTTGTTCTGATGTGAGTATCCGTGTCGTTACATGCAGTTGACTGTGATGAATCAGTCATGTCCATAAACATTTTGATCACTCGTACAATTCCAGTTTGCCCCCGGGGAACATCTTGTAGGGAAGATTCCATGGCAACCTAGAGACTTGTTGAGGCATGCTGCTCTTTATCAGTAGGCTTAAGAATTTTCTTGGCGGAGTGGTGTCGGGTTCGATTTGCGTTTTGTTGCATTATGTGTTGATCGATTGGTGTGGGACCCATGCAAATGTGCAGTCATTGTGTCCGGCAAGAGACTCTAGGTAGGTTCAAACGGTTCTGTATTCAAATACTTGTACAATAAGTTATAACCAAACTAGTGGTTTTGGACAGGGCTTTTGGGAAAATGGACCCTCCCACCTGCGTCACCTGTCTTGCATCGTGGCATGTACTTATGGTATGAGTTGTTCGGTTATAATCTCTTTGCAAATAGATGTTATCAAAACTTATCACATGAACATGTGTCTCACCCAACCAACCCATTGTTTTTACAAGGAAGTAGAAGTATGCATGGCCACAAGAATCATAGTAGTAGCACGAGTGTGAAAACAATGTTAGAGCACTAGTAGTTGTGGCAGATCAAAACAGTGTCAGGTTTGGCGGCCACAGAAACGCAACATCGTTGCCGTGGTAGTAGCACTAGTGTACAATATCATTAAAACAAAGAGCATGGACACATGGCAAGAGCCACATGACCTTGTTGCAAAACATAGCAACGACATTGTGGCAACATAGTAATTGTAGAACCACAGGCAAAGGAAGTTGTCATGGTAGTAACAAAGTAGCTACACCATGGTGGTAGGAATAATGTCATTGTGCAATTAAAAGTTGTGATAGCATTCTAACAATGATAATACCAATAGCATTGTCATACCAATATGTGCTCTAGTCTACTAGCAACAACACCACAATAGCAGTAGCAAGAATAGAAATTGTAGCAATGCCACACTAGAAAAAGGGGGACTACAACAGTAGTCTTTGTATTGTTGTGTAGTAGACGTTTCTAGATGCACGGCGCACCCAGATGAGAAGTGGCTATTCTTGTGGCTATGTACTTGAATATAGCAACCACAAGAGAAGTATTTGGCACTAGTAGCTTCCATGGTTGTTGCACGAGGGGAGACAAGGCCACCTATCCCCATCCGCGCTACGTGAATTCGTATAAAACCTGTACAAAAGCAAGAGAGAGAGAGAGAGAGAGAGAGAGAGAGAGAGAGAGAGAGAGAGAGAGAGAGAGAGAGAGAGAGAGAGAGAGAGAGAGAGAGAGAG
>SZWC01015105.1:15110-25496 GCA_023375785.1 Penium margaritaceum
GGGGGGGGGAGAGAGAGAGAGAGAGAGAGAGAGAGAGAGAGAGAGAGACGGAGAGTGTAACAGTCGAGGGCTGTTTTACGACTAACTTTTGAAACTAGAACATAGGCCCTCAGAAAGTGTAGTCTAAGGAGGAGGGGCGAATGGTCGCCTGAGCCATTTTGGCTGAGACGAACCGTACCACAAACAGACAGTGACGTCATTGGGCATTTTTGTAAACATGCAACCTAAAACCCTATTGTTCCACTTAGCACATCCACGTGGGAATAGGACCATAGCGGCCAACTAGAGGGGAGGAGGAGTGACGTGATGGATGTTCCATCGTGGCACTCCTCTAACCTTAAATCGAGCCTATGGACCGTATTTGGACTAGAGTCGAACTAGACTCTAGATCGATATTGTTTCTCGGACCAGGATTCATCCAGACATTAGTCACAAGCCCCCCAAAACCCGCGAACTATATTTAAACGCCATTATGAATCTTAAAAATGGCTCGTATGCTACATTCCTCCCCCTTTGCTTCGATCCGTCCCAGTTCGTCTTTAGTCACGGAGGTTTGGTCACCGCGTATTTCACGATGCAAATCATGCAACAAGAAGGGTAAGCAAAATCACAAGTGTGAACTACTATCATCTACAACACGGTTGCGTCACGTTCACGCACAATCAACCACACACTTGTGATTTTTGTGATTATGGTCATTTACGTACAACATCTATTGTTGACCGCGTGATCCCTTTGCTCCTACCAAGATGAGACGCGAAGAATCCTTGAACGTTCCTCACAAGTGTTGGTGAGTCTTCACCGAAGACTCTTTATACGTGTGTATCGGTGGTATGGTCGATGCCTTTTGGGATGTACATTGTCAACAATGTCTTGCAAGTTTGGCAGAGGGTACGTAGGATGAATTTTCCCACCTTCCGTGTGGTGCGT
The DNA here is from genome assembly GCA_023375785.1 of Penium margaritaceum. NCBI lineage: Eukaryota > Viridiplantae > Streptophyta > Zygnematophyceae > Desmidiales > Peniaceae > Penium > Penium margaritaceum. The sequence continues at coordinate 16,041 of SZWC01015105.1, forward strand.
GTTCAGCAAGCTGTTGTGGTGACGTCTCCTCCTCCTTTGCAAGGAGCGTCCATGCAACTGATTAACCGGGCGTCCCTGCGAAAACTGTCCAGGTCCACAGAACACTTCCCATGTCGTTCGGACATTATCTCTTCCAAGGGGTTGTTGCCAAGGTGGTAGCTTCCTGCAACGTTGTCAACACGTGCAATCCAAGATCCAGACATCAGTCCTCTCGGTTTGCAACCACGTGTTCATGACCACACATAGGTCCACTAGACCTCATACAACACCCGTGGATTGGTTGGCTGAACTCAACCAAGCTCCACTAAGCCTATGCAACTTGCATGCTAGCTTTATCTTGAGGTTGGGAGGCACCAAGGCCCTAAGACATGGTGGATGAGCACACTTGTTCTTCCTTTCAAATATTGCACTCATCTTTGAAGGAGGCAGCATTGGTCGTTTGGCACACACAATTGTCGTCAACTTCCGTCATTACACACGACAATGCTCCAACCTAGATAATCTCGGTTTCAACAATCATCCCCTCATTTCTATCTGAAATGGGTACCGTAGGCTGCTGCTCACGTCCCTGACATAAGCACGTTGTTTTCAACTAGGTTAGCTGAGATAACCGATCAAAACGACCATGGATTCTATCCACGTGTTTATTACATGGTATGCACCAAACAACTGTACCATGATCAAAATCATTGCGGTTTAAGTAGGAAGAACACCCTCCGCGTGTCAATTCCAAGTGATTGTGATCGCACACTTTTGAATCAAATTGTGTGACCCTAGAACCACTAGTTCCTATATCTTTTTGCGATTGTGTAATTGCGTCCAAGGGTTCCATTCGAGAACCCGTCAATGGATTGTGTTTTCCAAGTTTCAACAATCCGTGTTGCTTAAATGTCTTCTATTGTGTACATTCGGTACTTTTACTCAATAGAGTATTTTTCATATGCCCTATCCGAGGCACTTGTAGAGGTTATCGCCCTCATCGAAGACATCTGATGAACCACCACAATCTTGGATATCACCGCAGCAACATGCAAAAACAGATTGTACTTGTATTCGACAATGTAAATCAATTAAACCATCCCCAAATTAAGTGACTTAACTTGCTTCACCATGACCTCCCAAGTAAGTGAAGCATGGTTTGATTGCACCGTAGTCATCATGATCTTTTTCGGAGATTGGTTTTGTTCCAACAAATTGGATGTTGGATTTATTCTGCACATTGATATTGCATAAGTGGTGCTATCCATATCTTTGGCATGATCAATATCCACCCACATGATGTTCGAAGGGCGTGACATACATGACTAGTGTACCATGTCACGATGCCATTAACTTTGAGGCATTTCTGTAAACATCAGAGGTGTCTAAGGAGAAAAATCATTTCTCAAAGCCCATCTTGAAGAGACCTTTCACATGAACATTTGATTACAACACACGGGTCGTTGTTTTGTTTCAATGTTGATTATGACTTGTTATGTGGTCGGTTGGACCACCAAGACGTGAATGCTAATGCACTGTCAGTGTAAAGCTATCGGCTTATAGATTGTTTCCATGGTCATCAGCTTTAGACACAAACCTAGACCTTTTTGTGATCCCAGCTATGTCTTAGTTGGTTTGTAGAAAACTATGAGATCGTCATAGTACTTGGAAGTCCATTAGTAGAAAAGGAGTGTCACTCGTTTTCTTTGAAATGGAATCTTCACATAATAGTGGGTGAACTCATGTCACCGACACCGGTTCCCGCATTTTTGTTTATCAATGTCCATGGCTTTTTCACTCATTCAGTGATGATAGACTGAAGGTGTCGCCTTCAAATCTGGTCGAATTTGGCATTAAGTCGTTTTTTTATGGCAGAGAGTGACTCTTTCAGTCTTGAATCATTAAGGACCCATAGAAGAATCTCCACCCCTCTGGTGTATTCACAACCCCCAGTGACAATTATCTTTGCCCTTTGTTGAAAAAGGTTCTCGGTACACTCATGTACTGTTCATCATCGGTACCGGTCGGGTACCACGATTTGTATCCATTACTCACCGAGTGATATGATATCAATGATTTCACCATTGAGTATACATTCAAGGGTATCATCCTTGACGCATTCAATCACGGACTGATGTTTGCATCGGCCATGACCAATGATGCACAGAACCTCTGAAAGGTAGTGATGTATTCACTACCTTGTGTCGCTTGACCCCAAAAGTGAGTGTGCGCGTTCTAACCGCAACAAGGGTAGAACGTAATTTTTGTGTGTCTTTTTGTGTGCGAGTCAGCCTTAGGTGGTAACTACCACCATGTGAGGGTTGTTGGTGGGTAGTACAACACCACCAAGGCACTCCCAAGGGTGCAAATCAGCTTCAAATCACCAAGTGTGTTTCCAAGTGTTTCCGTGTATCATTATGTTCTGGATGTATGAGGCACTTGTCTCTTGTGACCCTCACTTTGAAGCAGTGCCATTCATTCCATACTTAACAGTTGATCCCCAAATTTTGTGAGCATGTTCTACAACTCCTAAGCTTTCCAACGATCTATCTCACGCTTCCTAAGATAGCCGTTTGAGTGTGTCGCCTTCCTTAGTGGTTTGCACATGCCCTGTGTGACTTCGTGGCCCACCCGCAACTCGGCGCCAGACAGTGGAATGGCGGTCGCCAGCGGCGTGGCATCTGGCTCAGCAACGTACCCTCGTACCCTGCGGCCTTGTTGTCCCCTTCCCTCCCTCTCCCGTCCTCATCTGGGGGCATCGTGCTGCCGCAATCGATGGTGTATCCTCTCGTGGTGCCACCTGTTCATCCAATCTCTCCGACTCCTCCCTTCCCGCTCCCTCTCCTGTGCCCTCTAGTCCCTACTCTACGGGTACCCACTCGTCCCCCTCAAATTCCTCGCCTTCGCCGCCGCTGTCATCCCCCAGGGCCTCCCCCTCTTGGTGTCGCTCTCGCCGCCGCTAGCCAACGTGGTCTCAAGCTGCGGCTCCCCCCTCCCACTACTGGGGACTCCTCCCTCTGACCCCTGTCCTCCCCTTCCGGGGCCTCCTCCTCTGTCTCCTCCCCGGTCCCCTCATCCCCCTGATCCCTCCCCTTGTCCTCCACCTCATCCCCTCCGTCCCCGTCTCCCCCCGCACCTCTCGCTCCCCCCCTTGGGCCCTCGTCCGCCCCACCCCCCGAGCCATCCTCCCCTCTCCCGACTTTCCCCCTTCCCTTGTCTCCTCCCCCCTCCCTCTGCCTAGCGTACGGTGCCTGTCCGCTCCCGCTCCCTCTGTCCGCCCCTGCACCTCCTACTCCCCCCAACATCCCTCCTGCCCCGGCCGGTAGACTGCTCGCTCCTCGTCCCCTGTCTCCTCCTCCCATCCCCGTGTAGCCATCCTCCGCCTACGGATGCACGGGGAGTGCCTCGCAGATGATCCTCTCCAGCACGCATTTTGGGGGGTGTGGACATCTCCTCCTCCGTCTCCTCCCTACCCTACCCCTTTCCTGGAGCTCCGCCTCTTAATCGTTCGACATATCGGATAAGCAACTACAATGGAAGAATTGTCAATGTAGATGCGGTTAGAATGCGACATAAACAAGACATCAGATTGCTTCCTCGACATTGCTCAGACATGCACTATCAATGTGGACACCTGCTTTTGTCATGATCTTCGCTCGACAATCTGGGTAGGTGCATTGCGCATTTCAAGCAGCTCGGGTATATATGCCCTTCCCATACTTGGGCAGGGGTGTGACCATACATCCACAGAATTCCCATCATATATGATGTATCTAGTAACGAGTCTTTTCCAACACCATATGCAACAGTTTTTCACTGATGATCCATAGGTCAAAGAAAAGAAAAGTCGTACAAAAAAAAGTGTGCCAACACCATGTCATTGTTGCATGAAATGCAATGTCGGAGTGCACAATTCATCAGGCTCCTCGAACAATCACAAGCCCTAATTTGAGGTGTGTAACTTTTCAGGGAGGGGTTTGCATGGGGTTTGAGTGGGGGGTCCGAGACACCCCATGCGTTGAAAGGAAATCTGCTGGGACACGCTACCGTAGGGCCCAGCAGATGCCTGCGCAACGGAAACATTGGGGTTGGGTATTAAAATACTTCTCTTGCAAACCAGGGGTGGTTTGTGTGCTGTAACGAAAGAACAAAAAATTTCAATCGGGGGAGTGACCATATATCCACAGAATTCTCGATGTCTATTGCCATATCCACGTTTCGCACATTAACCATGCCATATCCAGTTTTGGAACTTTTCTCTTCTTTATTAACACTACATCTAGCAAGCATGCACCAAAGTGCGCTATATGCAAATGTACACGCTATGTCGACGACGCATACCATCAATGACAATATGCTGACGTCTTCAAACATGAGAGAAAAATCACAAACGCCTCCATAGAGGGGTTTGTGACTTTTCTCACAAAGGTTTGTGACAGTTTTGAGTGGGGGGACCAAAATACCTTATGCGTTGAAAGGGAACCTGCTGGGTCCCGCTACCTCGGGGCCCTGCAAGAGCCTGCGAAAAAATAAAACCCCAAAACCCCGAGTGTAATTTGGGGTAGGGTTTGAGACTGGTTTGCATGGATAAAAATGGCTTTGCTTCTCCGGACTTTTTTTTGGAGAAGGCGTTTCACTCCATCGTGACCGAGCAATTAGCCTTTTTTTTTCGACTCGCAAACCCCCATTCGTGGATGTAGGGTTTTGTGTTTCTACGAGCAGAGCCTGCGCAAACAAAAAAACCCTAAATCCATGAATGGGAGTTAGCAAGTAAAAGAAAAAGAAAAAAAGGCTAATCGCTTGATTGCGATTCTTGCGAGGAGGGGGAGGGGGGGCGAAGCGAGGGGGGTGACACATCACCCTTCTTGCTTTGCTCGATTGGCGGCTTCAGTCCCCGATCGGGCATGGCCATGAAAATGGATATGGCGTTCTTTTTTTAACTTGCTGGATATGGCGTGGTTAACATTCAAGTTACGGATATCTTAGGCTTACATTAACGCCTGCGCGGATGTATCAGCCATATCACCGATTTTCAAATGGGCGTTTTTGCTCAATCTAGATAGAGTCCTTGTTTGAAATGGGCGGTTGGTCTCCGGTTCACTCTCACCGTTCATGCAGCTGAGCATAACAGTTTGAAGGTGACGGATGGTAACGTAGCGCTTATAATCAAATGTTACAGTTTTTATGAACATGAAGATACCCTTCATCAAAATCTCTTTCAATGCACTGAATATCTAAACCAGCAACATAGGGCATGCCTTGGAATGGATGAATTGGCATGCGCCAATAGGCTCGCTCACATGTTGACATCACCATTGAAGGTTCGTTGCATGTGTGAAGCGACGCCAATCGGCTCAGATGTTTCGCGCATTTTTATCCACTATACATGGACGTGTACGTTTTGGATGTTCGAATCGTCCATCTATGGTTACAGATGGATCCTCTGTTCAAGTCTGCTGAAGCGCATGTTTCGGCGTCTCTTTACCATGGGGTTGCGACGATGTCGCAAGAACTCTTCACCGATGTTGGCCATTCCTTGCCATCCAGCCTCCAGCGCAGGGACTGGAAGCTCCTCAGAGCACGTCCACCATGGACAAAAAAATCCAGACTACTGCCACGCTGCTAGCCATCCTACTGACCATCCTCACCTGCCTGTCCCACCTGAAAAAACCTTACCTCACACGTGCATTATGAGGACACCAGTACACAAGCGATCTGCTGTGCCATGGTGCCAATGCAAGGAGCGTGTATGAGGTGCTTTGCATCGACCCATGGCGCTTTGACGTGCTTGTGCGCATGTTGGTGGAGGTTGGCCTGTAGCCTACACAGTAGGTCTTAGTAGAGGAGTCTGTCACCAGATTCTTGTCCTCCATGACGGTAGGCAAAGGCCAACGCCGGCATGTGGAGGCTTTCCATCACTCCTGCCAGACTGTATGTCATCATTTTTGGTGTGTCCTTCACCGTGTCCTTCTGCTTGGACCCTCCGTCATCACATCGCCGGACACCAATCACCTGCCACCTAAAGTCTATAGGTTCTCGCACTTCTTTCCTTGGTTCAAAGCCTGTGTGGGGGCGCTTGATGGCACGCACATTCCTACGTGGGTGCTAGTTGGACGCCAACAGCCATACTTCAATCGCAAGTCTCAACGTTCGTAGAACTTCCTCCTTGCAGTGGCTTTCAAAGAAACCATTTCGTGGGTTCATGGTGGGTTGGAAGGCAACGCCCATGAACGTCGTGTCTTCCGTGCTGCAGTGGCCAACGGCTTCAACATCCTCGAGGGAAGGTACTACCTTGCTGATGTAGGGTACGCCTTGTCTCGGTCCGTGCTAACTCCTTTCCTTGGGATACGCTACCATTTGCGTGATGAGCCAGAGACACCAAAGGAGGTTTTCAACCTTTGCCACTCCTCGCTTTGTATGACTGTCGAGCGCGTCATAGGCCATCTGAAACACAAGTTCCAAGTCCTCCATGACATGGAGGGATACTCTCTGCGGGTGCAGAGAGACATTGTCGATGCAGCTTGCATCCTGCACAACATTTTCATTAAGTGCTCCAATGATGCCCATAGGTATTGTGCAGATTTCACGTTGGACATCGAAGAGGCTCGCAGGTGGCAGCATGACAACATGGCTCCAGCACCAGCACGGGTATTGAGGAGGTAAGATCACGGAGTCTTGACATGGGCCCCTGAATGTTTTTGACGTATGCTACAGACCGTGTAGCATGGGTGCAGCGAAGCAAAGAATAGAAAGTATCTGTACTCTTGCATTGGGCTAGGAACTGATCTTTACTCTGTGTGCTTACATGTTTGTGCTTTACGTTTGCAAACATTTGGGTCTATGATCTTTGTGGATTCCCTTTGTCATGGTAAACAATGCAAAGGGCAAATAGGTCAGGTTCATGTATACCATTTGTGCGGTAAGAACTTCCCTTTTCTTTATGAAAAGTTGAAGTTTACTGTGACAGTTGCTGCACACTGTTTGCGTTTTGATTTGACCAAATGAACAACAGGCAGTACCATTACCTACAACTTGAGTGCATGATTCGGGACAGAAGCTGGAATAACCATGAAGAACTTAAACAAGGTAGTCAAGAGTCAAGACAAAAGGTTATGACAATCCCCCCCTCCTCATACTGAAACTTAACAGGATGCTACCTTGCCGTACACCCAGTCGCATACCCTCTATCGTAGCATTCTTTAGCTATTGTCGCCTCTTAGGCACTCTTTCACTGTAGACACACCACATAGCATCTCACTGTTGCCATCCCCCAACCTAGTAGAAACACTAGAACTAGCATTGAGAGGAACGAAGTTGGGTCTTGGTACACGTAGACCGCCATGATACCTACACATAGGAACAAGAAAGAACATGAGTTAGCGGCCATCATGTTAATAAGGATGCTACAAAACACAGACAAGATGAATGGGGGGGACATGTTTCACTTACCACAATAATCACTTCAACCCCCACAGCTTCTAAACATCTTTGTCAGCTTCTACGAAATGCTGTGCCGTCTTAGGGTGTTAAGACAAAAACAAAAGTAGTTATGCCTTGCGGATAGGGCTGATGTCTAGTTACTTCTTCACAATACGGGATGCTTGCTGCAGCCATGGACCACAACCTGCCCCCGCCATACGGTTGAGGCATTGTGTGAGATGGAACGCCGCCTCAGCAACGCTCCGACCTACAGACATCCCTGCCTTTCCGCGGCCTACAGGTGACCCAAGACCCTCCTTGAGGAGCTTGGCAATAGCTTAAGCATCTGCAGTAGAGGGGGCATTGTGGGAGGTGGCCTCACCAGATGTGGTCCTTCCACCTCCCCCAACTGCACACCTTGGACCATCGACAGCAGTCCAAGGTACTACACTGGCTTTCCTCCCATGTGCCAGTCCATGTGCCACTGGTGGCACTTGCATGAGCAAATGAGGCACGTGCACCCCGGGCAGCCTCCGCACCCTCGGCAGGACTGGCACACCCCGCAACAACATCGGCAGCAAGCTTAGCAATAACCCCATTCCCCACACTTCTCACAACCCCCGGACAAGGCAGAAGCAGAGCAGAATCAGCACCCCCATTGGCACGAGCAGAAGCAGCTCGTGCCCCAGCAGCCCCCGCCACCCTAGCCCCCGCCACCGCATCATCAGTTGCAGCCATGGTGGATCTCGCTGGCACCAACAGCTATGGAGCTCCGAGAAATGATTCTCTGCTGATGCTGTTTGATGCAGCCCGCATAACAGCTTGGACCGTGATAGAGCTGGACAAGTAACTCCCTTCAAGGCCCACGTTGTCCGTCGCCAAAGTAGCCTTGTCGTAGAACGGCACATAAGGCACGTCTTACCGATGGTTCTCCTCAACTGAGTGGTCGTTGGGGTCTAATATCCCCATGGCGATGAGGCTGATATCCTCATTCTCTGCATTTGTATCATGCCACCTACCAGCCGCCCCGTCAATACCCTCTTCTTCCGCCTCCTCCGCCGGGTCAGACTCGTCATGCTCCTCATCACCTTCGATGGCATCCTCATTGAGGTCCAATATGGGTTGGGTTTCTTCCCCCTCCCACATGACGACCTCGTCGAGGTCGTCCATGTCGACCTTGTTCTCGACTTCATGATCCCAAGGGAGTGCGAGCATGTCGCCACCCGCGACTGCCGCTGCATCATAGTTCTCAGCTTGCTCCGCCACGACTGTCTAAGACAAACCAGTGGAGGCAGACTCCAGGCTACGGTTAGGTAGTGGCTCGCTTCCAGCTTGGGATGGGGCAGCGCGTGGAGGGCAGGACGCGACGTCAGCAAGCGCGCAGTGAAGGGAGAGGCTATGGTGGGATAGGGTTTGGAGGGCAACGTCGGTGCTGACGCTGGAGATTGGAATAAGGTGGGTCTGCACCATTTCGTCCGTTGATGTACCCACGCCTAGTTTGAGCGTTTAAACGAGAATGCCGGCGGTGGATTGCACCAATAGAAATGGAGGACAAAGATATGTTTTGAGCCGAGGGACAAACGTTTTCCTTCGCTGCGTCCGTCATGTAATGTGATGAACGTGACAAACTGCTAGGAAGCTTCCTAGTCTTGCTGCTGCTGACGTGGCGACACTGTCCAGTCAGCTGACGCACTAGCAAGCAGGCAGGTGCAAGAAACAGCAAGGATCAGGCTAGGGAGACGCGCAAAGTCTCATAAGCTTCAATAGCTTAGTAAATGCAGAGAGAGATGACAACTGACAGGTCCAGGGCATAAATACCTGCCGCGGCGCACGGCGGGTGTCGCACTCGGCAGTCCAAGAGCTGTCCTAAAACCGGCCCAAAACCACTGTTTTGGCCGTAACTATGCGCACACATGTCAGAATCCTACGCCGTCTGAACCTAGACGTGCAGAATCAAAAGACGCACGCAACGACTGGTCACATGCATGCATCCATCGACTGACAGCGAGTATATAATGCAAAAACATGCAAATGGGCCTCATGCCCAGTCCGCCGAAA
>SZWC01015105.1:42845-67820 GCA_023375785.1 Penium margaritaceum
ATCTATCTATCTATCTATCTATCTATCTATCTATCTATATATCTATCTATCTATCTATCTATCTATCTACCTATCTATCTATCTATCTATCTATCTATCTATCTATCTATCTATCTATCTATCTATCTATCTATCTATCTATCTATCTCTCTATCTATCTATCTATCTATCTATCTATCTATCTATCTATCGATCTATCTATCTATCTATCTATCTATCTATCTATCTATCTATCTATCTATCTATCTATCCATCCATCCATCTAACTATTTGTATACCTAGAGGGAGGAGCCTGGAGGAGATATACCTGGATGAGAGGAAGGAAACGGAGGTGGACACACGACAAAGGGGAGTAAAAGGAAAAAGCCTGGAAAACCCAACCCAACAGGAGGGTAACGGCGACCTGCGAGAGTGGATGGAGATGGTGCGAACCCTCTGGGAGGAGGTGGTCTCGGTATGCGGGGGGATGCAAGAGGATACCAGAGATAGGATCTGAGGGCTATTCCTAGGTTATGACGAGGTCGTGGGCAACCATTTGAGCACCCTGGTGAGTCAGACAGATGCCCATCGGCAGGAGCTGCAGCGGGTCCAAGTTGCGCGGACAGTGTCAAAATCACGCGTGCAAGAGGTATACGAGGCTATGCACTAGGTGCTGGCAGTAGTCGCAGCCCAGGCAAGGGGCATAGAGCATGACCGGCGGAGGGACAAGCAAGCGCAGCAGGAGGTCATGAGGAAATGTGAGACTTTATGTGGAGCAGCACTGGGTACGCTCGATCAGTAGCAGAGAGGATTTGGGTAACTCGCGCGGGCTCTGAGAGTGCAGTGGAAACCGACGGAGAGAAGTATCCACACGAGTCAGGATGTGGAGGATATAATAGCGCAACTGGAGGGACGAGGCATAGCACAACGCAATGACGTGGAGATTGCCGAGGGGATTGACGAGATAGAGCTGTCAATGAGGGTGGGACAATCAGATAGGGGACTGGCAGTAGGACCCATGGGGACAGGAGAAGGGGGAGACGCACCGCAGTCGGCCAAGGGGAGCAGGGGTGGGAAGGGGGAGAAGGCAGTAGGGGAATCAAGCAAGGACGTCCCCGACGCAAGATACCATGGCACTGAGGGGAGTAAAGAGAGCGGAGAGAGGGCGTCCGGAGCAAGCGGATCAGGTGCAGGGGGCAATGATGAGGATGGCAATGATGGGTGGAGACGGGAGGGGGACCGGAGAGAGATTGTGGATGAGTAAGAGGATGGGGAGGAAGAGAAGGAAGATGAAGAGACCCAACGGGAGGGAGAGGGAGAAGAGATTGTAGGACCTCACCCACCAGGGGTGGACACAGCCGGGGGACACACCCTGGTACAGGACCAGCTAATAAACACAAGGGAGGGAGTGAGGCCTGCACAAGATGGCATGCGTGTTCATTGGCAAGAGTAAGCGTTTGATGAGTGGACACTGAGACTACCGACATAAAGGCTGGTACTTGACGTCTATGCTCCAAGGAATTAAGCGGCGGGCCCAAGAAGGGAGGACGGGAGAGACAGAGAGGATACACCATGCAGGGAGGGACACGAGGAGTGAAGACCAGAGCAATGACGCCCGAGAGTGCCAGGAGTGGCTGGCAGGGTGGTAGAGACTAGAAGCAGGGCTCGCGGACCCAGAGCAGATCCTCGGGTAGAGGGATGGTAGGCTGAGCGGCGGAGGATCCAGGAGCAGCGCGCAGCATAGAGAGAGGCACGGCGGATACGTCGAGTGTGAGGATAGCAGGTCCAGCGAGAGCGTGCCCACTGTGAGAGGGAGCGGAGCCAGGAGGGCGAGTCCTCCTCACAGGGAGATCGCGTAGGGTAAGAGCAGATAGGTGGTCGAGCGAGGGGAGGAGGAAGAACATGGGAGGACATTGAGTCACCTTTGGGGCCACGGGAGGGACATGGCCTTGACCGTGGACGCGAGGCCATGGGGGACGAGGGGGTGAGCATGGACACAGAGGCAGGACGGTTCCTCCGAGAGCTCTTTCCCCTGACACCACCAGAGAGGAGGGGAGAGGGAGGAGCAGCGAGTTCGAGGAGCCGTAGTTGGGACCGAGAGCCAAGGCAGGGTCGGATGGCAGACAGGGGCGGCAAACAGTGACGACAGCATGAGGTTGTGGGACCAGGGTCGGGGAGGCGCAGCAGTGACATGACAGCTTGCCATAGAGGCCACCAGGGACCAGGCCCGGGAGAGAGGGGTGATGAAATTCCCCACAAGAGGGATCAAAAGGGGAGAGCAGGATGAAACCATCAGGGAGAGAAGAGGATCGAGACACACAGATGTAGTCCCAGGGGCTGTCTAGAGTGGAGGGAGAGGCTGTTGACAGGGGACTACAGACACGGGCGAGCAACAGCAGTAGGTGGCAGAGGGTACAAGGGGGGAGGAGAGCAACGGCCTTTGCTGGGAGTGGTTGTGGCGGTGGGCAGAGGGGCTGGAGTGGGGCCGACTATATGGGGCAGAGGTGATCCTCCCTTAATCTACTCACGGATCCCAACAGGCACATTAGATTCAGTGTGAGCAGTAGTGGCATTGCCCCTAGTGAGGTCCCCATTCCATCGCATGGATGCTGCAGGGCCTTCACTACTTCAGGCGATGACGAGCCTCATCCTCACAATGCATCCCCAGCATCGGTGTGGCTCAGACGACGACTCGGTGACATTACTAGCCACCCGTTTTCTCCAGGGAAAGTGGGAGGACTTATGGAGATAGGCCATTGCACATTCTCACCTTGTGGGTTGCCCACCACCACCACCACGGTGCCTCCGACATAGAAAGGAGGAGGCGAGGGAGCAGCGACTCTAGAGGTCGGTGACCAAGTTCCACTAAGGGACCACGTCCAAGGCATGTGATGCCTTGGACAGTACCTCATTGGTACTGTCCAGACCGGAGGTGTTGGCGCAGCTACAGGTGAAGCACCCGGCAAAGGAGCGGCCGACACCAGCTTGGATAGCAGAGGCGGCAAGGTGAGCCCTTGCCGGGTTCCTAGATGCAGAGGGGGTGCGGAAGGCCCTCGTGGAAAGCAGCAGAGGCACGATGGCAAGGGAGGGAAAACTAGAGCAAGCCAGAGAAAGTCGGTGCAAGCCAAAGAATGGTGGAGCAAGCCAGAAAAAGGTGGAGCAAGCCAGGGAACGGTGGAGCAAGCCAGAGACCGTTGGAGCAAGCCAAAGAACAGTAGAGCAAGGCAGAGAACGGTGGAGCAAGGCAGAGAATGGTGGAGCAAGCCCGAGAACAGTGGAGCAAGCCAGAGAAAGATGGAGCAAGTTAGAGGAAGGTGGAGCAAGCCAGAGAACGGTGGAGAAAGCCAGAGAATGGTGGAGCAAGCTGGAGAACGGTGGAGCAAGCGAGAGATCAGTGGAGCAAGCTAGAAAATGGTGGATCAAGCCATAGAAAGGTGGAGCAAGCCAGAGAAAGGTGCAGCAAGCCAGAGAAAGGTGCTGCAAGCCAGAGAAAGGTAGAGCAAGCTTGAAAACGCTGGAGCAAGCCAGAGAATGGTGGAGCAAGCCAGAGAATATTGGGGCAAGCCATAGAATGGTGGAGCAAGCCAGAGAACGGAAGAGCAAGCCAGAGAACAGTGGAGCATGCCAGAGAATGGTGGAGCAAGCTAGAGAAAGGTGGAGCAAGCCATAGAAAGGTAGAGCAAGCTAGAAAAAGGTGGAGCAAGCCAGGGAAAGGTGGAGCTAGCCGGAGAAAGGTGGAGAAATCCAGAGAACGGTGGAGAAAGCCAGAGAACGGTGGAGCAAGTCAGAGTATTGTGGAGCGAGGCAGAGAACGGTAGAGCAAGCCAGAGAAAGGTGGAGCAAGCCAAAGAAAGGTGGAGCGAGCCAGAGTAAGGAGGAGAAAGCCAGAGAAAGGTGGAGCAAGCAAGAGAAAGGTGGAGCAGGCCAGAGAAATGTGGAGTAGGCCAGAAAACGTTGGAGTGAGCTAGAGAAAGGTAGAGAAAGCTAGAGAACTCTGGAACAAGCCAGAGAAGGGTAGAGCAAGTGAGAGAAAGGTCGAACAAGCCAGAGAACGGTGGAGCAAGCCAGAGAAAGATGGGGCAGGCCAGAGAAAGGTGGAGCAGGCCAGAGAAAGGTGGAGCAGGCCAGAGAACTGTGTAGTAGTCTAGAGGAAGGTGGAGCAAGCCAGAGAATGGCGGAGCAAACCAGAAACTGATGGAGCAAGCCAGAGAATGCTGGAGCATACCAGAGAACACTGGAGCAGGCTAGATAATGGTGGAGCAAGCCAGAGAAAGGTGGAGCAAGCTAGAGAATGGTGGAGCAAGCCAGATAAATGTGGAGCAAGCCAGAGAATGGTGGAGCAAGCGAGAGAAAGGTTGAGCAAGCCAGAGAAAGGTGGAGCAAGCCAGAGAAGAGTGGAGCTAGCCAGAGATTGGTGGAGCAAAGCAAAATACAGTGGAGTAAGCCAAATAATGGTGGAGTAAATCAGGGAAAGGTGGAGTATGCCAGAGAACGATGGAGTAAGCAAGATAATGGCGGAGCAAGCCAGATAATGGTGGAGCTCATGTATTCTGAGGCACTTAGGCTCAGCTGGTCTGTCAGCCCTCGCTCATGCCCTACGGCAAGCAGTACCTGCTAGCCCTTATGCCTGCACCATGACGTCGCGGCTTCATAACTTGCATATGCCACATCACGGCCCGCATATCCACGCTGCGGCTCTCCTCAACGTTTCGTCTTCCTGTCGGCCCGCGCCTTGTCCCTGTGGCCCTTGGTTCCTGCCGGCCCGTGCTTTGATGCTGTGGCCCTGCGGATTGCGCCTCGGCACTGCCACCACCATCACTTCATGTATCTACCGGTTCAGAGTTTCCCCTTCACTCAAGCTTGCATTCACCGTTCTCTGGTTTGCTCCACCTTTCTCTTCCCAACATCACCTTTCTCTGACCTGCTCCACCTTTCTCTGGCCTCCCCCATGTTTCTTTGGCCTGCTCTAACATTCTCTGGATTGCTCCACGGTTGTCTTGCTTGCTCCACCATTTTCTAGCTTGCTCCACCATTTCTCAGGCTTGCTCCACCTTTCTCTAGCCTACTCCACCTTTCCCTCACCTGCTCCACCATTCTATGACTTACGCTACCTTTCTCTGGCCTGCCTACCTTTCTCTGTCTTGCTCCACCTTTCTCTGGCCTGTTCCACATTTCTCTGGCCTGCTCCACCTTTCTCTGGCCTGCTCCACCTCTCTTTGGCCTGCTTTACCTTTCACAGGCTTGCTCCACCTTTCTCTGGCTTGCTCCACTGTTCTCTGGCTTGCTCCACTGTTCTTTGGCTTGGTCCACCTCTCTCTGGCTTGCTCGACTGTTCTCTGGCTTGCTCCACTGTTCTCTAGCTTGATCCACCATTCTCTGGCTTGCTCCAGTTTTCTCTGGCATGATCCACCTTCCTATGGCTTGCTCCACCTTTCTCTAGCTTGCTCCACTGTTGTGTGGCTTTCTCCACCATTCTCTGGCTCGCTCCATCTTTCTCTGGCTTGATCCACCGTTATCTGTCCTGCTCCACCTTTCTCAATTATACTCCACCTTTCTTTAGGTTACTCCCTATTTCTCTGGCTTGCTCCACCGTTCTCGGGCTTGCTCGACCTTTCTTGGGCTTTCTCGTGGCCTGCCTTGCTCCACCGTTCTCTAGATTGCTCCACATTTCTTTGGTTTGCTCTACCGTTCTCTGGCCTGCTCCTCCTTTACTTGCCTTGCTCCAACTTTCTCTGTCTTGCTCAATCGTTCTCTTGCTTGGTCCATCATTCTCTGACTTGCTCCACCTTTCTCTTGCTTACTCCACCTTTTTCTGGCTTGCTCCATCTCTCTCTGGCTTGGTTCACTTTTCTCTGGCTTCCTCCGTCATTCTCTGGCTTGCTCTACCATTCTCTGGCCTTCTCCACCATTCTCTGGCTTGCTCCACTGGTCCCTGGCTTGCTCCACCGCTTTCTTGCTTGCTCCACCATTCTCTGACTCGCTCCACCTCTCTCTCACTTGCTCCACCTTTCTCTGGATTGCTCCACCGTTATCTGGCTTGCTCCACTGTTCTCTGGCTTCATCCACTGTTCTCTGACTTGCTCTGCTGTTCTCTAACTTGCTCCACCGTTCTCCAACTTGCTCCACCTTTCTCTGGCTTTCTCCACCGTTCTCTGGCTTGGTAAAATGTTCTGTTGCTTGCTCCATAGTTCTTTGGCTTGTCCCACCGTTCTCTATATTCCTCCACCGTTCCCTGGCTTACTCCACCTTTCTCTGGCTTGCTCCACCTTTCTGTTGCTTGCTGCACCTTTCTCTGGCCTGCTCCAGCTTTCTCTGGCTTCCTCAACATTTCCCTGGCCTAATCCACCAGTATCTGGCTTGCTCCACCGTTCTCTAGCTTGTTCCACCATCCTATGGCTTGCTCTACAATTCTCTGGCTTGCTCCACCTTTCTCTGGCCTACTCCACCTTTCTCTGGCCCGCTCCACCATCCTGTTACTTGCCCTACCTTTTTCTGGCTTGCTCCATATTTCTCTGGCTTGCTCTACCAATTTCTGCCTTGCTCCATTGGTCTCTGGCTTGCTCCACAATTCTCTTGCTCGCTCTACCTTTCTCGAGCCTGTTCTATGTTTCTCTGGCTTGTTTCACCTTTCTATGGCTTGCTCCACCATTCTCCGGCTTGCTCCACCTTTCTCTGGCTTGCTCCACTGTTCTCTCGCTTCCTCCGCCGTTCTTTGGCTTGCTCCACCTCTCTCTGGCTTTCTCCACCATTCTCTGGCCTGCTCCACCCTTCTCTGGCCTGCTCCACCTTTCACTGGCTTGCTCCACCTTCTCTCGCTCCCTCCACCTTTCTTTGGCTTGCTCATCCCTTTGCTGGCTTGCTCCACTTTTCTTTGGATTGCTCTACTGTTGTTTTTAAGGGTCCACCTTTCTCTCGCCTGCTCCACCCTTTTCTGGCTTGCTCCACCTTTCTTTGGCTTGCTCCACCTTTCTCTAGCTTGCTCCACCTTTCTCTGGCTTGCTCAACCTTTCTCTGGCTTGCCCTACTGTCATCTGGCTTGCTCCATTGTTCTTTGTCTAGCTCCATCTTTCTAAGGCTTGCTTCACCTTTTCTTGGCTTGCTCCATTGTTCTCTGGCTTGCCCAGATGT
Source organism: Penium margaritaceum (assembly GCA_023375785.1). Lineage (NCBI taxonomy): Eukaryota > Viridiplantae > Streptophyta > Zygnematophyceae > Desmidiales > Peniaceae > Penium > Penium margaritaceum. The sequence goes on from SZWC01015105.1 coordinate 49,953, forward strand.
TCTTTGGCTTGCTCCATTGTTTTATGGCTTGCTCCACCGTTCTCTGGGTTCCCCCACTTTTCTCTGGCTTGCTGCACCTTTCATGGCTTCTCCACCTTTCTCTAGCTTGTTTCACCTTTCACTTCCTTGCTCTACCTTTTTCAAACTTACCCCACCGTTCTCTGGCTTGCTCCACTGTCCTCTGACTTGCTCCACCATTCTCTGGCTTGCTCTATCGGTCTCTGGATTGCTCCTCCATTCTCTTGCTTGCTCCACCATTCCTTGGCATGCTCCACCTTTCTCTCGCTTGCTCCACCGTTCCCTGGCTTGCTCCAACTTTCTCTGGCTTTCTCCACATTTCTCTAGCTTGGTCCAGCTTTCTCTTACTTACTTCAACGCTCTCTGGCTTGCCCCACCTTTCTCTTGCTTTCTCCATCTTTCTTTGGCTTGCTCCACCGTTCTCTGGCTTGCTCCACACTATTTGGCTTGCTTCACCGTTCTCTGGATTGCTCCACCTTTCTCTGGCTTGCTCCACCATTCTCTGGATTGCTCTACCTTTTTCTGGCTTCCTCCACCTTTCCATTTCTTGCTCCTCATTTCTTTGGCTTGGTCCTCCTTTCTCTGGCTTGCTCCAGCTTTCCTTGGCTTGCTCCACCTTTCTCTGGCTTGCTCCACCTTTCCCAGGCTTACTCCACCTTTCTCTGGCTTGCTCCACCTTTCTCTGGCTTGTTCCAAGTTTCTCTAGCTTGCCCCACCTTTCTCTTGCTTCCTCTACCTTTCTCTGGCTTGCTCCACCTTTCTCTGGAATGCTTGACCTTTCTCCGGCTTGCTCCACCGTTCTCTGACTTGCTTAACCTTTCTCTGGCTTGTTCCACCTTTCTCTAGCTTGCCCCACCTTTCTCTTGCTTCCTCTACCTTTCTCTGGCTTGCTCCACCTTTCTCTGGAATGCTTGACCTTTCTCCGGCTTGCTCCACCGTTCTCTGACTTGCTTAACCTTTCTCTGGCTTGTTCCACCTTTCTTGGACATGCTTCACCTTTATGTGTCCTTCTCCACTTTCCTGTGGCCTGCTCCACTGTTCTCTAACTTGCACCAAAATTTTCTGGCTTGCTCCTCCTTTCCCTTGCTTACTCCACCTTACTTTGGGTTTCTCCAGCATTATAGGGCTTGCTCCACCTCTCTCTTTCTTGCTTTACCTTTCCATGACTAGCTCCACCTTTCACTGGCCTGCTCTACCTTTCTCTGGCTTGCTCCACCTTTCCCTGGCTAGCTCCATCTTTCTCTGGCTTGCTCCACCTTTCTCTGGCTTGCTCCACCTTGCTCTGGCTTACTCAACCTTTCTCTGGCTTGCTGCACGTTTCTCTAACTTGCCAAACCTTTCTCTGGCTTGCTCAACCTTTCTCTGGCTTGATTTACTGTTCTCTGGTTTGCCGCACCTTTCCCTGGCTTGCTCCACCATTCGCTGGCTTGCTCCACTTTCTGTGGCTTGCTCCACCTTTCCCCGGCTTACTCCAGCTTTCTTTGGCTTGCTCCACCTTTTTTTGGCTTGCTCCACCGTTCTCTGGCTTGCTCAATATTTCTCTAGCTTGCTTCACCGTTCCCTTTCCTGCTCCACCTTTCTCTGTTATGCTCCACCTTTCTCTGGCTTGCTCCACCTTTCTCTGGCTTGCTCCACCGTTCTCTACCTTGCTCCCTCTTTCTCAGGCTTGCTCAACCTTTTTCTTGCTTGCTACACCGTTCTCTGGCATGCTCCTCCTTTCTTTGGCTTGCTCCACCCTTTTCTGGTTTGCTCTAGCTTGATCCACCTTTCTATGGCTTGCTCCAACTTTCTCTGTCTTGCCCCATCTTTCTCTGGCTTGATCCATCTTCCAGTGGCTTGCTTCACCATTCTCTGCCTTGATCCGCCGTCTTCTGGCTTGCTCCACCGTTCTCTTGCTCGCTCCACGATTCTTTGGCTTGCTCCATTGTTCTTTTCCTTATCAACCGTTCTCTTGCTTGCTCCACCTTTCTCTGTGTTGCTCCACCTTTCTCTGGCTTGCTCCACCTTTTTTTCGCTTGCTCTACCGTTCATTGGCTTGTTCCAGCGTTCTCTGGCTTGCTCCACCATTCTCTAGCTTCTTGGACCATTCTCTGGCTTGCTCCACCTTTCACTGCCTTGCTCCATCTTTTGCTGGCTTGCTCCACCTTTCACTGCCTTGCTCCATCTTTTGCTGGCTTGCTCCACAGTTCTCTGAATTGCTCCACATTTCTTTGGCTTGCTCTGTCTTTCTCTGGCTTGCATCTCCTTTCTCTGCCTTGCGCAACCTTTCCCTGGCTTGCTTCACCTTTCTATGGCTTGCTCCACCTCTCTCTGGCTTGCTCCATCGTTCTCTGACTTTCTCCACCTTTCTCTGGCTTGCTTCACCTTTCCCTGGCTTGCTCCACCGTTCTGTGGCTTGCTCCATCTTTCCCTGGCTTGCTCCACCTTTCTCTTGATGTCTCCATCTATCTCTGGCATCCTCAACTGTTCTCTGGCTTGCTTCACCGTTCTCTGGCTTGCTCCACCGTTTTCTGGCTTGCTCTACCTTACTCTGGCTTGCTTCACCTCTATCTGGCTTGATACCCATTAAATCTGGCTTTCTCTACCGTTCTCTTGCTTGCACCACCTTTCTCTGGCTTGCTCCTGCTTTCTCTGGCTTGCTCCCCCGTTCTCTAGCTTGCTCCACTGTTCTCCGGCTTGCTCCAACATTCCTCGCTTGCTCCACCGTTCTTTGGCTTTCTCTACCTTTCTCTGGATTGCTCCCACTTTCTCTGGCCTGCTCCACCTTTGGCTGGGCTGCTCCACTTTCTTCCGGCTGGCTCCACATTTCTCTGGTCTGCTCGAACATTCTCTGGCTTGCTTAAGTGTTCTTTGACTTGCCCCACCGTTTTCTGGCTTGCTCCACCTTTCTCTGGCTTACTCCACTCTTCTTGGCCTTGCTCCACCTTTCTCTGGTCTGCTCCAACTTTCTCGGGCCTGTTCTACGTTTCTTTGGCTTGCTGCACCCTACTCTGGCTTGCTCCATTGTTTTCTGGCTTGCTCCACAATTCTCTGTCTTGCTCCACTTTTCATTGGCTTACTCCACCTGTCCCTGGCTTGCTCCACCTTTCTCTCGCTTGCTCCACCTTTCCCTGGCTTGTTCCAACTTTCCCTGGCTTGCTCCACCTTTCTCAAGTTTGCTCCACATTTCCTTGGATTGCTCTACCTTTGTCTAGCTTGCTCTAACTTTCTCTAGCTTGCTCCACATTTCTGTGGCTTGCTCCACCTTTCTCTGGCTTACTCCACCTTTTCCTTGCTTGCTCAACCTTTCTCTGGCTTACTCCATCTTTCTCTTGCTTGCTCCACCGTTCTCTAGCTTACTCCGTATTTCTTTGGTTTGCTCCACCTTTCTCTGAGATGCTCCACCTTTCTCTGGCTTCCTCTCATTCTCTTGCTATCTTCACCTTTCTTTGGCACAATCAAGCATTCTTTGGCTTGCTCTACCTTGTCATGACTTTCTCCACCTTTCTCTGGCCTGCTCCACCTTTCCCTGGCTTGCTCCACCTATCCCAGGCTTGATCCACCTTTCTCTGGCTTGCTCCATCTTTCTCTGGCTTGCTCCACCTTTCCCTCGCTTGCTGCACCTTTCTATGGGCTGATCTATTGTTCCCTGGCTTGGTCCACCGTTCTCTGCCTTGCTTCACCTTTTTCTGACTTGCTCCACCTTTCCTTGGCTTGCTCCACCTTTCTCTGGCTTGTTCCACATTTCTCTAGCTTGCTCCACCTTTCTGTGGCTTACTCCACCATTTTTCTGGCTTAATCCACCTTTCACTGCCATGCTCAACCTTTTGCTGGCTTGCACCACCTTTCGCTGGCTTGCTCCACCATTTTTCTGGCTTCCTCCACCGTTCTCAGGCTTGCTCCACCTTTCCCTGGCTTGCTCCACCTTTCCATGGCTTGCTCCACCTTTCTCTGGCTTGCTCCACCTTTCTCTAGCTTGCTCCACCTTTCCTGGCTTGCCTCGCCTTTCTCAGGCTTGCTACATCTTTTTCTGGCGTGCTCCATATTTCCCTGGCTTGCTCCACCTTTCTCTGGATTGCTCCACCATTCTATGACTTGCTCCACTGTTCTCTCGCTTGCTTCACCGTTGTCTCGTTTGCTCCACCGTTCTCTGACTTGCTCCACCTTTCTCTGGCTTGCTCCACCTGTCTCTTGCTTTCTTACCCGGTTTCTGGCTTGCTCCACCTTTCCCTTGCTTAATCCACATTAACTGGCTTGCTCCACCTTTCTCTGGCTTGCTCCATCTTTATCTGGCTTGCTCCACCCTTCTCTGGCTTTCTCCACCTTTATCTGGCTTGCTCCACTGCTCTCTCGCTTGCTCCACCGTTCTCTGGCTTGCTGCACCGTTTTCTGGTTTGCTCCACTGTTCTCTGGCCTGCTCCACCTTTCTCTTGACTGCTCCAGTTTTCTCTGGCTTGCTCCACCTTTCTCTGGCTTGCACCACCTTTCTTTAGCTTGCTCCATCTTCCAGTGGCTTGCTCCACCGTTCTCTGGCTTACTGCACCGTTCTCTGGCTTGCTCCACCTTTCGCTGGCTTGCTTCACCTTTTCTGGCTTGCTTTACCCTTATCTGACTTACTCCACCCTTCCCTGGAATGCTCCACCTTTCTTTGGCTGCTCCACCATTCTCTCACCCGCTCCACTGTTATTTGGCTTGCTCCACCGTTCTCTGGCATGATCCACCGTTTTCTGTCTTGCTCCACCTTTCTCTCGGTTGCTTTACCTTTCTCTGACCTGCTACACCTTTCTCTGGCTTGCTCCATTTTTCTCTGGCTTGCTCCACCATTTTTTGCTTTGCTCCACCTTTCTCTGGCTTTCTCCACCTTTCTGTGGCTTGCTCCACCTTTCCCTGGCTTGCTCCACCTTTCTCTGTCTTGCTCCACCTTCCCGTATTGGTCTGCTTTCTCTTTCTTGCTCCACGTTTCTCTGGCCTGCTCCACCATTCTCTGGCTTGCTCCACCGTTCTCTGGCTTGCTCCACCATTTTCTGGCTTGCTTCACCTTTCTCTGGCTTGCTTCACCTCTCTCTGGCTTGCTGGAGCTTTCTCTGGATTTCTCCACTGTTCTCTCGCTTGCTCCACCTTTCCCTGGATTGCTCTACGTTTCTTGGGCTTGCTCCACCTTTGTCTGGCCTGATCCACCATTCTCTCGCTTGCTCCACTGTTTTCTGGCTTGTTCGACCATTTTCGGGCTTGCTCCACCTTACTCTAACTTGCTTCACCCCTGTCTGGCTTGCTGCACCTTTCTTTGGCTTGCTCCACCGTTCTCTCGCTTGCTCCACCTTTCCCTGGCTTGCCCCAACATTCTTTGGATTGCTCTACCATTCTCTCGCTTGCTCCACCTCTCTCTAGCTTGCTCCAACTATCTCTGGCCTGCTCCAGCTTTGGCTGGACTGCTCCACCTTCTTCCGGCCTGCTCCACCTGTCTCTTGTCTGCTCCACCGTTCTTTGGCTTACTCCAACTTTCTCTGGCTTGCTGCACTGTTCTCTGTCTTACTCCACTTTTCACTGGCTTGCTCCACCTTTCCCTGGCATGCTACACCTTTCTTTGGCATGCTCCACCCTTCTCTGGCTTGTTCTACGTTTCCCAGGCTTGCTCCACCTTTCTCTGGCTTGCTTCACCTTTCCCTGGCTTACTCCAACTTTCTCTGGCGTGCTCCACCTTTCTCTCGCTTTCTTCACTGTTCTCTGGCTTGCTCCACCTTTCTCAAGCTTGCTCCACGTTTCCCTGGATTGCTCCACCTTTCTCTGGCTTGCACCATCTTTTTCTTGCTCGCTCCACCTTTCTCTGGCTTACTCCACCTTTCTATGGCTTGCTTAACCTTTCCCTTGCTTGCTCCACCTTTCTCTGGCTTGCTCCATCTTTCTCTTGCTTGCTCCACCGTTCTCTGGCTTGATCCGCCTTTCTTTTGCTTGCTCCACCTTTACCTGGCTTGCTCCACTTTTCTCTGGCTTGCTCCATCATTCTTTTTTTACCTTCATCTTTCTTTGGCTTAATCCAGCATTCTCTGGCTTGCTCACCTTTCTTTGGCTTGCTCCACCTTTTCATGAATAAATCCACATTTATCTGGCCTGCTCCATTTTTCTCTGGCTTGCTCTACCTATCCCTGGCTTGCTCCACCTTTCTTTGGCTTGCTCCGTCTTTCTCTGGCTTGGTTCGCCTTTCCCTTGATTGCTACACCTTTTTATGGCTTGCTCTACTGTTCCCTGGCTTACTCCACTGTTCTCTGCCTTGCTCCACCTTTCTCTGGCTTGCTCCACTTTTCCTTGGCTTGCTCCACATTTCTCTGGCTTGCTCCACCTTTCTCTAGATTCCTCCACCTTTCTGTGGCTTACTCCGCCTTTTTTCTGGCCTAATCATCCTTTCTCTGGCTTGCTGGACCTTTCGCTGGCTTGCACCTTCTTTCTCTGGCTTGCAAGACCATTTCCTGGCTTGCTCTACCTTACTCTGGCTCGCTCCACTGTTCTCTGGCTTACTCCACCTTTTCTGGGTTGCTTCAATTTTCCCTGGCTTGCTCCACTTTTCCTTGGCTTGCTCCAATTTTCCCTGGCTTGCTCCACCTCTCTTTGGCTTGCTCCACCTTTTGTGGCTTGCCGTGTCTTTCTCTTGCTTGCTCAATCTTTCTCTGGCTTGCTCCATACTTCCCTGGATTGCTCCACCTTTGTGTGGCTTGCTCCATCTTTCTCTGGCTTTCTCCACAGTTCTCCGACTTGCTCCACCTTTTTCTGGCTTGCTCCACCGTTTTCTGGTTTGCTCCACCTTTCTCTGGCTCACTCTACCTATCTTTAGCTTACTCCACTGTTCTGTGACTTGCTGCACTATTCTCAGGCTTGCTCCATCTTTCTCTTGCTTGCTTCACTGTTCTCTGACCTGCTCCACTTTTCTCAATAATGATCCACCTTTCTCTAGGTTGCTCCACATTTCTCTGGCTTGCTCCACCTTTCTCTGGATTTCTCCACCTTTCGTAGGTTTGCTGGTTTTCTGCCTTGCTCCACCGTTCTCTGGCTGCTCCACATTTCTTTTGTTTGGTCTTCTGTTCTTTGGCCTCCTCCTCTCTCTGGCTTGCTCCACCTTTCTCTGGATTGCTCAATTGTTCTCTTGCTTGCTCCATTATTCTCTGACTTGCTCCACCTTTCTCTAGCTTGCTCCACCTCTTGCTGGCTTGATTTACCTCTATGTGGCTTGGTTAACTTTTCTCTGGCTTGCTCAACCTTTCTCTAGCTTGATCCACCGTTCTCTGGCCTTCTCCACCATTCTCTAGCTTGCTCGACCGTTCTCTGGCTTGCTCCACGAGTCTCTGGCTTGCTCCACCGTTCTCTTGCTTGCTTCACCATTCTCTGACTTGCACCACCTCTCTCTCACTTGCTCCACCGTTCTCTGGCTTGCTCCACTGTTCTCTGGCTTGCTCCACTGTTCTCTGGCTTGCTCAACCGTTCTCTGGCTTGCTACACAATTCTCTGACTTGCTCTACCGTTCTCTGACTTTCTCCACCGTTCTCCGGCTTGCTCTACCTTTCTCTGGCTTGCTCTACTATTCTGTGGCTTGCTCTAGCGTTCTCTGGTTTGCTCCATAATTGCCTGTCTTGTTCCATCATTCTCCATGTTGCTCCACCGTTCCCTGGCTTGCTCCACCTTCCTGGGGCTTGCTCCACCTTTCTCTTGCCTGCTGCACCTTTCTCTGGCCTGCTCCACCTTTCTCTGGCTTGCTCCACCTTCCTCTGGCTTTCTCCACCAGTATCTGGCTTACTCCATCGTTCTCTAGCTTGCTCCACCATTCTATGGCTTGCTCCACCGATTCTCTGGCTTGCTCCACCTTTCTCTGGCCTACTCCACCTTTCTGTCGCCTGATCCACCATTCTTTTGCTTAGCCTACCTTTTTCTGGTTTGCTCCACCTTTCTCTCACATGCTTCATCGTTTCCTGGCATTCTCCACCGTTCCCTGGCTTGCTCCATTGTTCACTTGCTTGCTGTACCTTTCTCTGGCTTGCTCCACATTTCTTTGGATTGCTCCACCGTTCTCTGGCTTGCTCGATCTTTCTCTGGCTTGCTCCATTGTTCTTTGGCTTGCTCCACCGTTCTCTGGCTTGCTCCACCTCTCTCTTGCTTGCTCCACTGTTCTCTGGCCTTCACTTTCTCTGGCCTGGTCCAGCTTTCACTAGCTTTCTCTACCTTTCTCTGGCTGCCTCCACATTTCCTTGGCTTGTTGTGACCTTTCGTGGCTTGCTTTACCTTTCTTTGGCTTGCTCCACTGTTTTTGGCAGGCTTTATCTTTCTCTAGCCTGCTCCACCGATTTATGGCTTGGTACACATTTCTCTGGCTTGCTCCACCTTCCTCTGGCTTGCTCCACCTTTCTCTGGATTGCTCCACCTTTCTCTGGCTTGCTCAACTGTTTTCTTGATTTCTCCACCACTATTTGGCTTGTTCCAACTTTCTCTAGCTTGCTTTGCCGTTATCTGGCTTGCTCCATTGTTCTCTGGCTTGCTCCACCTTTCTCTGGCTTGCTCCACCCTTTCTTGGCTTGCTCCACCTTTCTCTAGCTTGCTGCACTGTTCTCTGGCTTGCTCCACTGTTTTATGGCTTGCTTAACCGTTCTCTGGCTTCCTCCGCCTTTCTCTGGCTTGCTTTACCTTTCGTGCCTTGCTCCACCTTTCTCTAGCTTGTTCTACCTTTCATTGGATTGCTCTACCTTTCTTAGAATTGCTCCACCGTTCTCTGGCTTGCTCCACCGTTCTCTGGCTTGCTCCACCGTTCTCTGGTTTGCTCCACCATTCTCTGGCTTGCTCCACCATTCTTTGGCTTGCTCGACCTTTCTCTCGCTTGCTCCACCTTTCTTTGGCTTGCTGCATATTTCTCTAGCTTGGTCCACCTATCTCTTACTTACTCCACCGCTCTCTGGCTTGCTCCACCTTTCTCTGGCTTGCTCCACCTTCGTCCGGCTGGCTCCACCTTTCTCTGGCTTGCTCCACCTTTCACTGGCTTGCTCCACCGTACTCTGGCTTGCTCTGCCATTCCTTGGCATGCTTCACCGTTCTCTGGTTTGTTCCACCGTTCTCTAGCTAGCTCCACCTCTCTCTAGCTTGCTCCACCTTTTTGTGGCTTGCTCCACCATTCTCTGGCTTGCTCTACCTTTCTTTGGCTTGCTCTACCTTTCAATTTCTTACTCCATATTTCTTTGGCTTGCTCCTCCATTCTGTGGCTTGCTCCAACTTTGTTTGGCTTGCTCCACCTTTCTCTGGCTTGCTCCACCTTTCCCGGGATTGCTCCACCTTTCTCTGGCTTGCTCCACCTTTCTCTAGCTTGCTCCACCTTTCTCTAGCTTGCTCCACATTTCTCTTGCTTACTCCACGTTTCTTTGGCTTGCTCAACTTTTCTCTGGCATGCTCAACCTTTCACTGGCTTGCTCCACTGTTCTCTAACTTGCCTAACCTTTCTTTAACTTGCTCCACTTTTCTCTGGCATGATCCACCTTTATGTGGCCTTCTCCAGTTTCCTTTGGCCTGCTCCATTGTTCCCTGACTTGCCCAACTGTTCTCTGGCTTGATCCTCCTTTCTCTCGCTTGCTCCACCATTCTCTTGCTTACTCTACCTTTCTTTGGGTTGCTCCAGCATTCTCTGGCTTGCTCCACCTCTCTCTGTCTTGCTCTACCTTTCGATGACTTGCTCTAGCTTTCTGAGGCCTGCTCTACCTTTCTCTGGCTTGCTCCACCTTTCCCTGGCTTTTTCCAACTTTCTCTGGATTGCTCCACCTTTCTCCTGCTTGCTCCACCTTTCTCTGGCTTACTCCACCTTTCTCTGGCTTGCTCCAACTTTCTCTGGCTTGCTCCACCTTTCGCTGGCTTGCTCAACCTTCCTCAGGCATCATTTACCGTTCTCTTGCCTACTGCACTATTCTCTTGCTTGCTCCACCATTCGCTGGCTTGCTCCACCTTTCTGTGACTTGCTCCACCTTTCCCTCGCTTGCTCCACCTTTGTCTGGCTTGCTCCACCTTTCTTTGGCTTGCTCCACCATTTTCTGGGTTGCTCAATCTTTCTGTGGCTTGCTCAAACATCCTCTGTCCTGCTCCACCTTTCTCTGTTGAGCTCCACCTTTCTCTTGCTTGCTCCACCTTTCTCGAGCTTCCTCGACCCTTCTCTGGTTACTCCTCCTTTCTCTGGTTTGCTCGACCTTTTTTCTGGCATGCTCCTTCTTTCCCTGGCTTGCTCCACCCTTTTCTGGTTTGCTTCATCCTTATTTGGCTTGCGTCACTCTTTTGTGCTTTGCTCCACCATTCTCTGGCCTGCTCCACCTTTCTCTGGCCTGCTCCACCTTTCTCTAGCTTGCTGTACCTTTTTCTGGGTTGCTCCACCTTTTTTTATCATGGCCCACCTTTCTCTGGCTTGCTTCATCTTCCAGTGGCTTGCTCCACAGTTCTCTGCCTTTCTCCACAGTTCTCTGGCTTGCTCCATCGTTCTCAGGCTCACTCCAGGGTTCTTTGGCTTGCTTCACTGTTCTCTGGCGTGCTCAACTTTTCTCTCGCTTGCTCAACCTTTCCTTGTCTTGCTCCTCCTTTTTCTGGCTTGCTCCACCTTTCTCTTGCTTGCTCTACCATTCTCTGTGTTATTCCACCATTCTCTGGTCTAATTTACCATTCTCTGGCTTCCTTGACCATTTTCTGGCTTGCTCCACCTTTCTCTGGCTTGCTCCACCTTTCTTTGGCTTGCTCCACAGTTAGATGACTTGCTCCACACTTCTTTGGCTTGCTCCACCTTTCTCTTGCTTGCATCTCCTTTCTCTTCCTTGCTCTATCTTTCTCTGTCTTGCTCCACTGTTCTCTGGCTTGCTTAACTTTTCTCTGGCTTGCTCCACCATTCTCTGGCTTCCTTCACTTTCTCTGGCTTGCTCCACCTTTCTCTGGCTTGCTCAAGTGTTCCGTGGCTTGCTCCACCGTTGTCTGTCTTGCTCCACCTTTCTCTGGCTTTCTCCACCTTTCTCTGGCTTGCTCAACTTTTCCATGGCTTGCTCCACCTTTCTCTCGCTTGCTCTACCTTTCCCTGGCTTTCTCCACATTTCTCTTGCTTTCTCCAGCTCTCCCTGGCTTGCTCCACCATTATCTGGCTCGCTCCACCTTTTTTTGGCTTGCTCCACTGCTCTCTGGCTTGCTGCACCTTTTTCTGGCTTGCTGCACCTTTTTCTGGCTTGCTCCACATTTTTCTGGCTTGCTCTATTTTTCCCCGGCTTGCTCCACCTTTCTGCGGCTTGATCCAACTTTCTTTGGCTTGCTCCACCATTCCGTGGCTTGCTCCACATTTCTCTGGCTTGCTCCACCTTTCTCTGGCTTGCTTCATCTTTCTCTGGCTTGCTCCATCTTTCTCTGGCTTTCTTCACCTTTCTTTGCCTTCTCAACCATTCTTTGCCTTGCTCTACCGTTCTCTGGCTTGCTCCACCTTTCTCTGGCTTGATCCACCATTCTCTAGCTCGCTCCACCATTCTTTGGCTTCCTCCACCGTTCTCTGGTGTGCTCCACCGTTCTCTCACTTGTTCCACCTTTCTCTGTCTTGCTCCACCTTTCTCTTGCTTGCTTCACCATTCTGTGGCTTGCTTCACCTTTCCCTGGCGTGCTCCACCTTTCTTTGGCATCCTCCACAGTTCTCAGACTTGCTCCACAATTCTTTGGCTTGCTCCACCTTTCTGTGGCTTGCTCCTACTCTCTCTTCCCTGCTCCATCTTTCTCTGGCTTGCTCCAACATTCTCTGGCTTGCTCAACCTTTCTCTGGCTTGCTCCACCATTCTCTGGCTTGCTCCACCTTTCTCTGGCTTGCTCCACCTTTCTGTCACTTGCTCCATCATTCTCTGGATTGCACCACCTTTCTCTGACTTGCTCCACCTTTCTCTGGCTTTCTCCACCTTTTTCTGCCTTGCTCCTCCTTTTCCTGGCTTGCTCCACCCTTCTCTTGCTTTCTCTACCTTTCCGTACCTTGCTCCACCTTTCTCTGGATTGCTCCACCTTTCCTAAGCTTGGTCAACCATTTTCTGGCTTGCTCCACCTTTCTTTGGCTTGCTCCACTGCTCTCTGGCTTGCTGCACCTTTCTCTGGCTTGCTCCACCTTTTCCTGGCTTTCTCCAATTTTTTGTGGCTTGCTCCACTTTCTCTGGCTTGATCCAACTTTCTCTTGCTTGCTCCACCATTCTCTGGCTTGCTCTACATTTCTCTAGCTTGCTCCACCTTTCTCTGGCTTGCTTTGTCTTTAACTGACGTGCAATACCTTTCCCGGGCTTGCACCACCTTTCTCTGGATGCTCTGCCTCTCTCTGGCCTGCTCCACTGTTTTCTTGCTCCCTCCACCGTTTGCTTCCATGCTCCACCATTTTCTGTCTTGCTCCATCTTTCCCTGGCTATCGATACCTTTCTCTGGCTTGGTGCACCTTTCTTTGGCTTGCTCTACCTTTCTCTGGCTTACTCCACATTTCCCTGGCTTGGTCCACTGTAACATTGCTCGCTCCACCTTTCTCTGGGTTGCTCCACCGTTCTCTGGCTTACTCCACCTTTCTCTGGCTTGCTCCACCTTTCCCCGGCTTGCTTCGCCTTTCTATAGCTTGCTCCACCTCTCTCTGGCTTGTTCCATCGTTTTCTGACTTGCTCCACCTGTCTATAGCTTGCTCCACCTTTCGCTAGCTTGCTCCACCTTTCTCTGGCTTGCTCCACCTCTCTCTCTGGCTTGCTCCATATTTCTCTGGCTTGCTCCACCTTTATCTGGCTTGCTCCACCTTTCCCTGGCTTGCTCCACCTTTCTCTAGCCTACTCCACCTTTTGCTGTCCTGATCCACCTTCCTCCGGCCTGCTCCAGCATTCTCTGTCCGGCTCCACCGTTCTCTGGCTTGCTTCACCGTTCTCTGGCTTACTCCACCGTTCTTTTACTTGCTCCACTGTTCTCATTCTTGCTCCACCTTTCTCTTGCCTACTTCACCTTTTTCTCACCTTCTTCACCATTCTCTGGCTTGCTCCACTGTTCTCCGGCTAGCTCCACCATTCCTTGGCTTGACTTGACATTATCTGGCTTGCTCCACCATTCTTTGGCTTGCTCCACCTTTCTCTGGCTTGCTCCCACTTTCTCCAGCCTGCTCCACCTTTGGCTGGCCTGCTCCACCTTCTTCCGGCCTGCTCCACCGTTCTCTGGTCTGCTCCACTGTTCTCTGTCTTGGTCCATTGTTCTCTTGCTTTCTCAACCATTCTCTGGCCTTCTCCACCTGTGTCGGGCCTGCTCTACCGCTTCTTTGATTGCTCCAGCGTACTCTGGCTTGCTACACTGTTCTCTGGCTTGCTCCACTGTTCGCTGTCTTGCTCCACTTTTCATTGGCTTATTCCACCTTCCACTGGCTTGCTCCACCTCTCTCTGGCTTGATCCACCTTTTTCTGGCTTGTTCCACCTTTCCCAGGCTTGGTCCACCTTTCTCTTGCTTGCTCCACCTTTCCCCAGATTACTCCAACGTTCTCTGGCTTGCTCCACCTTTCTCTTGCTTTCTCCACTGTTGTCTGTCTTGGTCCACCTTTCTCAAGCTTGCTCCTTGTTTGCTTGAATTGCTCCACCATTCTCTGGCTTGCTGCACCTTTCTCTGGCTTGCTGTACCTTTCTTTGGCCTGCTTTACCTTTCTTTGGCTTGCTCCACCTTTCCCTTTCTTGCTCCACCTTTCTCTGGCTTGATCCATCTTTCTCTTGCTTGCTCCACCGTTCTCTGGCTTGCTCTGCCTTTCTTTGACTTGCCCCACCTTTCTCTTGCTTGCTCCACGTTTCTCTGGCTTGCTCCATCATTCTCTTGCTAGCTTCACCTTTCTTTGGCTTAATCAAGCATTCTCTAGATTGCCCCACCTTTCTCTGGCCTGCTCCACCTTTCCCTGGCTAGCTCCACCTATCACAGGCTTGCTCCACCTTTCTTTTGCTTGCTCCATATTTCTCTGGCTTGCTCCACCATTCCCTGGCTTGCTCCACCTTTCTAGTTTTGCCCTACCGTACCCTGGCTTGCTCTTCTGTTCTCTGCCTTGCTCCACATTTCTCAGGTTTGATCCACCTTTCCTTGGCTTGCTCCACCTTTCTCTGGCTTGCTCCACCTTTCTCTAGCTTGCTCCACCTTTCTGTGGCTTACTCCTCCTTTTTCTGCCTTAATCTACCTTTCTATTTCTTGCTCCACCTTTCGCTGGTTTGCACCACCTTTCTCTGACTTGCTCCAACATTTTCTGGCTTTCCCTACCTTTCTTTGGCTTGCTCCACCGTTCTCTGGCTTACTCCACCTTTCTCTGGCTCGCTCCACGCTTCCCTGGCTTGCTACACCTTTCTGTGGCCTGCTCCACATTTCTCTGGCCCGCTCCATCTTTATTTGGCTTGCTCCACCGTACTCTGGCTTGCTCCACTGTTCTCTTGTTTGCTCCACCGTTCTCTGTCTTACTCCACTTTTCATTGGCTTGTTCTACCTTTCCCTGGCAAGCTCCACCTTTCTCTGGCTTGCTCCACATTTCCCGGGCTTGCTTTACCTTTCCCTGGCTTGTTCCACCTTTTCCTGGCTTACTCTAATCTTCTGTGGTATCCTCCACCTTTCTCAAGGTTTCTCCATGTTTCCCTAGATTTTCCACCTTTGTCTCCCTTGCTCCATCTTTCTCAGGCTTGCTACAACTTTTTCAGGATTGCTCCACTTTTCTCTGGGTTGCTCCACCTTTCCCTTGCTTGCTCCACCTTTCTCAATATTGTTCCATCTTTCTCTTGCTTGCTCCACCGTTCTCCGGCTTGCTCCATCTTTCTCTCGCTTGCTCCACCTTTCTCTGGCTTGTTCCACCGTTCTCTGGCTTGTTCCACCTTTCTCTGGCCTGCTCCACCTTTCTCTGGCCTGCTTCGGCTTTATGTGGCCTGCTCTACCTTTCACTGGCTTGCGTCACCTTTCTCCGGCTTTCCCCGCCGTTCTCTGGCTTGCTGCACTGTTCTTTGGCTTGCTCCACCTCTCTCTTGCTTGGTCGACTGATCTCTGGCTTGCTCGACTGTTCTCTGGCCTGCTCCACCCTTCTCTGGCCTTCTCCATCTTTCACTGGCTTGCTCCATCTTTCTCTGGCTTGCTTCTCCTTTCTTTGGATTGCTCCACTCTTTGCTGGCTTGCTCCACCTTTGTCTGGCTTACTCCAATGTTCTCTGGCAGGCTTTACCTTTTTCTGGCCTGCTCCATCGTTTTCTGGCTTGCTCCAGCTTCCACTGGATTGCTCCACCTTTCTCTGGCTTGCTCCACTTTTCTCTGGATTGCTCTACCTTTCTCTGCCTTGCTCAACTGTTCTCTGGATTGCTCCACCGTTCTCTGGCTTGCTCCACTATTCTCTGGCTTAGCCCACTGTTCTCTGGCTTGCTCCACCTTTCTCTAGCTTGCTCCACCTTTCTCTTGATTGCTTCAACTTTCTCTGGCTTTCTCCACCTTCCTCTGGCTTGCTCCACCATTCTCTGGCTTGCTTTACCACTCTATGGATTGCTCCACCGTTCTCTGGCTTGCTCCACCGTTCTCTGGCTTGCTCTACCGATCTCTGGCTTGCTCCACCGGTCTCTGGCTTGCTCCACCATTCTTTGGCTTGCTCCACCGTTCTCCGGCTTGCTCCACCGTTCTCTGGCTTGTTCCACCATTCTCTGGCTTGCTTCACCGTTCTTTGCTTGCTCCACCATTCTTTG
Organism: Penium margaritaceum; assembly: GCA_023375785.1. Classification (NCBI taxonomy): domain Eukaryota; kingdom Viridiplantae; phylum Streptophyta; class Zygnematophyceae; order Desmidiales; family Peniaceae; genus Penium; species Penium margaritaceum. The sequence continues at coordinate 65,657 of SZWC01015105.1, forward strand.
GCTTGCTTCACCATTCTCTAGCTTGCTCCACCGTTCTCTGGCTTGCTCTACCGCACTCTGGCTTGCTCCACCATTATCTGGCTTGCTCCACCATTCTCTGGCCTGCTGCACCTTTCCCTGGGTTACTCCGCCATTATTTGGCTTGCTTCACTGTTCTCTGGTTTGCTCCATAATTCTCTGGCTTGCTCCACTCGTATCTGGATTGCTCCACCGTTCTCTGGCTTCCTCAACCTTTCTCTCACTTGCTCCTCCATTTTCTGGCTTGCTCCACATTTCTCTGGCTTGCTCCGCCTTTCTCTGGCTTGCTCCACCTTTCTCTGGCTTGCTCCACCTTTCTCTGGGTGTATCCACCTTTCTCTGGCCTGCTCTACCATTTCCTGGCCTGCTCCGCCTTTCTCTGGCCTTCTCCACCTTTCTCTGTTCTGCTCCACCATTCTCCGTCTTTCTCCACTTTTCTCTTGCTTGCTCCACCATTCCTTGTTGTGCTCCACCTTTATGTGGCTTGCTCCACCGGTCTCTGGCTTGCTCCCTCAGGCGATGTGGCCGGGGAGCTGCAGGAGATTAAAAGGAAGGATAAAGCAGCTCGCAGGGCTACTAGAAAGGCACTCAAAGCTTGGTCAGAAGGCTTGCTCACTGTTGTGTTGCCTGACTCAGATGAGGAGGGCTCGGGTGAGGATGGAGGTGAGGAGGAAGGATCAGACAGTGAGGAAAGTGATGCAGGAGATGAGGGCAATGAGGGAGACAGGGAGAGGGTGACTTTGGCATAGGCACTGACTTTGGCGGTGAGGGTAATGGTGGGCACGACGATGATGTGGTGGAGATGGTGTAGGTTGTAGAGAGTAGTTGACCATGTACTTTGCCACATGTTTTCTGAATTCCAACTCAATTATTTCCAACAATATTTCAACCACTTGTATTTTGTATGCAATGTGTGTGAATGAATGAATGAATGAATGAATGAATCTCAGTAGCTACTTCTTTTGCACACAGTTCTAACGTTGCTAGAAAAGTGTCAGCACCAGAATTTCTGTAAGGGCTACTTAAACACGAATCCATCTAGCAAAACTTTCTGATCCGTTCCTGTAACAAGCCTCTGTTAAACCAGGTAATAAAGGCTATTTCAACACTATAAGAACAGCACACTTTTCTGATGTGTTGCTGTAACAGGCCTTTGTTAGAAAGTGTTATGGGTTAGACGTCGGTTTCTGGTGGGTTTGTGGTGGGCTGGTGCCAGCAGCCCACCACAAGGACAGAATGGCTGGACAGGGGGATTGGAAATGTTAAAGTCATATGAGAGTAGTTCATCACTGAAAATGTAGAATTGAAAAACAAAAGGGCACCAGCTAGAAACCCATGAAAGGGCACTTGTACCTGGTCTCGACTCGCAGATCACAATGCTTAAACTCACGGATAAGAAAACATAGGCTTGCTAGTACAAGGACTCGCGAGTTTGAGTCCAGACTCGCGAGTCCGAGTCTGGGTGTTAGCTTGGACTCTTGGATAGGGATCTCTGCTCGAACAAGAGGTTCTAGACTCGTGAACATCCTTAACGGTGGAGCAATCCAGGGAACTTTGGAGCAAGGCAGAGAACGATGGAGCAGGCCAGAGAAAGGTGGAGCAGGCTGCAGAAAGGTGGATCAGGCCAAAGAAAGGTTGGGTAGGCCAGAGAAAGTGGGAGCAAGCCAGTGAAAGGTGGATCAAGCCAAAGAAAGGTGGAGCAAGCCAGAGAAAGGTGGAGCAAGCCAGAAAAGGTGGAGCAAGCCAGAGAAAGTTAAAGCAAGCCAGACAAAGGTGGAGCAAGCCAGAGAAAAGTGGAGCAAGACAAAGAAAGGTGGAGCAAGCCACAGACAGGTGGAGCATGTCAATGCGCCGGATAGCAACGGTCTAGAAAATGGGTCCCGACATGGGAGGCCGCCAACCGCTCTTGGTATTGCAACCAAGATAACATATCACCCTCGAACGAGGGATCCACACTTTAGGTTCGTTTGGTTTGCAACCTCACGAAGTCCGCATGTTGGTCTTTAGTGTCTACCTTTGGTTGGACACTCTGTGAGGAGTCTCAAAGGCAAGAACTATAAATGGATGCATGCAAGGTACAGGCTTTTATACTTGCAGAGCTTTGCTAAAGCTTCTGCTTGTAGTGGCTCCACTGGAGCCAACCTCA
>SZWC01015106.1:10215-21622 GCA_023375785.1 Penium margaritaceum
GAGAGCAGACGTCCGTGTGTGTGACATGGAGGATGCAGAGCGAGCTGCAGACCTCCGACACCTCGCTGCCCTGACCGGTGTTGCTGACACCATGACGGTTCCAGCCGAGGACACAGCTACTCTCGTCCGAGCTACAGTTCCTGTACCCGAGCGCCTACGGAGGCAGTGGTGGCTCGAGTGGGGCCGCACGTGCAGAGTCTCATGGTCCAGCTCCGGGAGGCCAGCAGCCGCTGTTACACCGTGGATGTTCCAGCACGACGGGTTATTGAGGAGTGTGTGGATGATGTACACAGGCATCACGAGACAACTGAGTGGTCTTTACAAGATGCACGTTTGGGACAGGCGGACCTCCAGGAGTAGGTGGATGATGGGCTGTGTACCAGGGGTCACGAGGAGCACCACGGCACTANCCATGAGGACAAGGTAGACTTCCTCTATGAGGATCATTCGTCCGACGTGGAGTGGTCGGACGCAGGGTCGGAGGCAGACGTAGAGGCCTAGTGCACTGGGGTTCTTGCAGTAGATGCGGAAGGAGCACGAGATGGCCCCTCGGGGAGAGCAGACGTCCGTGTGTGTGACATGGAGGATGCAGAGCGAGCTGCAGACCTCCGACACCTCGCTGCCCTGACCGGTGTTGCTGACACCATGACGGTTCCAGCCGAGGACACAGCTACTCTCGTCCGAGCTACAGTTCCTGTACCCGAGCGCCTACGGAGGCAGTGGTGGCTCGAGTGGGGCCGCACGTGCAGAGTCTCATGGTCCAGCTCCGGGAGGCCAGCAGCCGCTGTTACACCGTGGATGTTCCAGCACGACGGGTTATTGAGGAGTGTGTGGATGATGTACACAGGCATCACGAGACAACTGAGTGGTCTTTACAAGATGCACGTTTGGGACAGGCGGACCTCCAGGAGTAGGTGGATGATGGGCTGTGTACCAGGGGTCACGAGGAGCACCACGGCACTAAGTGTACCTTCGATGACCACGACGTCGCCGCGGATGCAGCTGTACCTACACATGCCAACGTCCGGCCAGTAGCTGACGGCCGAGCGACAGGTGTGTCACGAGCAGTAGGTGCCTTCGCAGCAATCGTTCCTATAGCCCCAGACGACTTAGATGGCGACTCATTGTCTTGCGCTCCCACTCTACTATCACCTTGTGACCCGACGGTAGTTGAGTCGACGACTGACGTAGAGGACGTCGACTTGTGCGACGAGCAGGCGCAGCTCCACTCCTTCCTACGGGGTGAGACCACGAGGCTACAGGAGGCTCTGGCCCGTGTCGACGCGCACACTATTGAGGTCCACCATCAGGTTCGTTCCGCGACTGACCGTCTACATGCCGCAGATGCAACCAGCCAGTTGGCTGAGGCGTCAGAGCTTGTGGAGCTCCACAAGCGCCTCGACGCTGCGGAGGCCGCGAGTCGATATGCGGCTAAGCAGTTGGAGGCCATACAACAGGCGATTGTTTCGGAGGAGGCCCTTAGTGTTACACCAGTCACATCCGCAGATGACGACAGCACTAACGACTACGACAGCGACGATGATGACGGCGACGATGACGACAGCGACGACGCCGCGTCGGGGTGAGGCTCTGTGCGAGCACATCCTACCAGCATCTTCGTCACCCTTGCTGTTGTTGTGCAGGGGTATGTGGCCATGGGGGAGCCGTACTCCCTCCTCACCGATTGTGTTGGGAGCAACCATCATCTTTGCTCTTACCATCAGTCCCTACAGCCCATAGTGGCTTCCACCCGTCACGAGCAACGGCAAGGAGAGCAGCGGTATAGGAGAGCGCGACGACGTGGTCCCCGATGCGGACCCCGGAGACACGGGCGCGTCGGAAGGTGGTGGACCACCCACTCGAAGCTGACCGACGACTGCCCAAGCGTCTTGGATGCTGTCTTGAACCTCCTGCACTTTTTCTAGAGCCTATTCTTGATGCGGACGCAGCTAGCGCTGGAGCACCGACGAGTGGTGGCTCCATCCACCAGCAGCTGCCAGAGAGTTGCCATGACACCCTGGGTGCTTGTTGGGGTACTTTGCGTTTTCTCTGCAGACGCTAGAGTTTGTCGGTGGACTGGCTCTTGAGCCTGATTTGCATGTTTTGTATTTTTTGTCCACCAATCGGTGCCGGAGTTATGCGTGTGACCAGTCGTAGCATCTGGCTCGAGATTCTGCATCTCTAGACGACGTAAGGTTCTGATTTGTCTACGGAGTGTTACGGCCAAAACTTTGTTTTTGGGCCGGTTTTAGGACAGACTTTGCACTGCCGCGTGCGACACATGTCGTGTGCCGCGGTAGGTACTTATGTTGTGGACTTGTCATTTGTTATCCCTCTCTGCAATTGTATTCATTTTGAGCTTCTTGACACTCTGTACGTGTCCCTACCCAGACCCTTGCAGTTTTGTCTCTGACTTGTGACTGTTGTCACACGCTGACCTAGTGCTGACGCCTAGTGTTGCGGCAAGTGGTTAGTAAGGTTCTAGGAAGTTGCTCACCCACCTCTTGGAGAGCTCACATATGATCTCAAGACAATCGACTGTTGTGCCTTTTTTCCAGTGAATTGCAATACCTTGGTGACCTAGTCTAATCGTTTTTGTGAGTTTGCGTTAGGTTAGACAGGCACAGGATATGTCAAAACTCGAGTTGTGGGCAGGTCATGACATGGGACAAGTTTGCTGATGAGGGTTTTTCAGCGAGCGCCGGCCAGCTCTCTCTGGCCAGCCAACAGGTGGACTCAACTAGCAAGTTCCACCCCGTAGGTCACTTCTTCCACTGCTCTACACGTTCTTCCTACACAGTTGTCCATTTTTGACAGAGTCAGCCTCATTCTGACCACAGTGTTGTGCTCCACGCTGCTGTGTAAGGTAAGAGGGACTAGGATTCTCTGTTTTGGTATCGGAGCAAGATGAGCCAAAGCTCATCGCGCTGTGCGAGAGGAGCGCAACACGGTCTTGGGAGGACCCGCTGATCAGCAGTCGTTGCAACGGCTGAGCCAAGCAGTAGCTGCACGGAGCAGCAGTAGCAGCGACAGCCAAGCAGAAGCAGCAGCCGCAGAGGTAGCTTCGAGGAGCAGCGGTAGCAGCAGCGAAGCAACATAGCAGCGAGCGGCAGCGGCTGCCAGTAGCTGCGGAAGCGGGTAGCTGCGGCAGTGACGGCTGTGCTGTTGTAGCACGCGTGACAGTTGCGCGGAGCAACAGCAGCAGCAACAACGTGCAGAATCAAGGGGCAACCACAACTAGCGGCTGTGGCATTGGGCAGCAGCCGTAGTGACGGCTGCACAACCATCGTGACAGCCGCGTAGCCATAGCACAGGTTGTAGCCGCGTGGCAGCAGCTGTAGCTGCAGTAGTGCGCAGCAGTAAGCAACATTGGCTGCCATAGGCTGTGTGAGTGGGCAACAACCGCCGGTGTGAGGACGACTATTGCACAATGCAGCATCTACAGCGGTGGCAGCGTCCTATAGCTGCAGCAACAGCAGTAGTAGCAGCAGCGAGGGCAGCAGCAACATCACTCTGCCATCATATCTACCCTCCGGTACTCCCCTCCCCCTATTGGTTGGATTGCCCTCTACTCCTGGGCTGGGTGGGGGTGCTTCAGGTACAACGGTGGTCCCCAACAGCCCCTCCCAGATTTCCCACGACCACTGGGGTAAGAGAAACGCTGCCGAATTGTTTTTGCCAGCGTGGGGGGGGGGGGCAATCAACAATTTTCCGGGCTGAAAAAGGCCTCTCCCAGATTTCCCACGACCACTGGGGTAAGAGAAACGCTGCCGAATTGTTTTTGCCAGGGGGGGGGGGGGGGTCAATCAACAATTTTCCGGGCTGAAAAAGGCCTCTCCCAGATTTCCCACGATCACTGGGGTAGGGGGAAAGCTGCCAAAAAACATTCGGCAGTGTGGGAGGGGTCTATTGGCAGTTTCCAAGCTGAAAAAGGCCTCGACATTGGTCCCACGCCCACTGGGGCAAGGTAAAAGCTGCCAATTTTTTCGACACCGGCCGTCACCCAACAGCAGTTCCAGCGACAGCAAAATGCACTTGCGGCATTCCACCAGGCTCTTTGCCAAAGGACGCACCTGCCGGAGTCGGCAGTACCAACTGCAGTACGGATGCTGGCGATGCCGCCTCTGGCGTGGCTGGTGGCACACTGGTTGTGACTCTAGACAAATCCCCGTCTAGTCCAAGCTCTCTAGCACGTGGCCTACGCAAGCTGCATGAGCAGCAGGCTCCGTAGGCTAAACAGACGGCCAAGCAAATGGCTGATCTGTTCAAGATGTTTCGAGATGCAGTGCAACCACAATAGCAACAGTAGCATTAGCAGTAGCAGCAGCAGCAGTAGCAGCAGCAGCAACCGCTACTCCGCAACGCTGTGCGCAAGGGCAAGATGGCTTTCAAGAGTGCGGTTGCAGCTGACATCGATGCAGATCTAGGAGCATTCGATGTTGAACCCTCCAATAACCTTCTAGAGTCGGACTCCGATGCTAGTGACGAGGAAGGCATGCTACGCATGCGTCTCGTACAGCTGGAAGAACGTCGTCGGACCCGCTCAGCCCGCCGATCAGCACCAAGCGGCGGCGCAGGCATAAACGACACACTGAGGGTCACCACGGACCTTGCCTCCTTAGAGGACCTGCTGCTCTGCCTGAGCCTCGGATTGCGGGAAGATCCCCTGTCTCTGTCACTCGAGCAAGCCGTTCCGGCAGCCCTACCGACGGCGAAGCCTCCCAAGTGGTTCGCGACCGACCCTCCCGCCTACCGACAGGAGGAGAGCTACACCACCTGGGAGCTACGTTTTCGCATGTGGGCAGTCAGCGAGGGGATGTATCCATACTACACTAGTCCATATCATACTGAGGACCCCCAACAGATGACGACCGCTGCTCGAGCTGCCTACGGTCTCCTTAAGGCTGTCCCTGAGGAGTACACCCTTGACTTTGAACTCTTCCTTGGCGATCCTGGCACTGGCAGTGGGGCGGATCCCCGTGGTGCCTAGAAGCTGGAAACCACCCTTTTTGAAGGCGCGACCATGGCCACCACCTCACAACGCCTCTCAGACTTCAACTCTCAGCGCCAGGGTGCACATGAGACTCCGGCTGACTACTGGCGGCATACAATGTGCCTATACAGGGCCCTTGGGAAGAATGGGCTGGGGCAACTCATGGCGTTCAACAACATCCGGCTTGGTGTTGGGCGCGAGTACGCAAAAGCCTTCGACAACTTCAGCCTAAAAAGTCTTCAGGAGATGGCTGACAGAGGCTTGTTGCTCTCTCGGACCACTGAGCGCTTTCTACACGTGGCAAGAGTTGGAGCATGGAATGATGCTGGTCATGGTGCTTCAGCCGCAGCCGTCATAGCAGGCCAGGAAGCATGCATTATGCCCCCCTCCTCCCGCCAGTCATCACAATTGACAGCGGCAAATGCAGTCGCAACTGGTAAAGCTATAGTAGTCCAGGGGAAAAGTGGAAGGAGCAACAGGCGGGGAGGCAAGGATGGCAATGGATAGGAGACTCTGAATCCTCCTCAGGGAGGATAGTTGGAGTGCTACAACTGTGGGGGAGCGCACCGCTACACTGAGTGTAAACTTCCTAATAACTGGACGAAAATTGAGTAAGGCCAACACAAGGTGTTTGAACAGCGTGAGCACACATCCGTGCAGTCCACATCAGCGACCAACGTGGCACCCACACAAGCAGCAAATGCAGCCGCTGACAATGCCGGTGACCTGTCACCTCTGGAGCAACAGCTCGCAACGCAGGCCCACCACATCACCGAGCTTTGCCAACTCCTACAAATCTCTTCTCAGGGAGGTGCGAGTGCATTGACTGAGCCGAGGGATCTCACCGTTGGGTCTGTCGAGTCTATGTCGTGTAGTTGGGATGGTGGCTGTGGAGCACTTTGTACTGTTGAGTCTGTAGAGTCGTTTGTTGCACGTAATGATGTTGGTTTGTCCACTGTCTTTGCCGCAGCCTGCACAAGTCACGTCGACTTGTCATGGCTTGATGCATCGCAAGCATGTGTCGCCTCCGTAGCTTAGCAATCATCTGCCAAGAAACCCCTGTCTACAGCATGCACTATCAAACGATGTTTTGTCACCTTGCCAGAGCGTGTGACGGATGCCACCTGGATCCTAGATTCAGGTGCCACCCATCACATGACATGTCGTCACCGTGATTTTGTTGTGCTTGGTCCTGTTGGCTCTGTGCGATCTGTGCGAACAGCTGCTGGGCATGAGGTGCCTGTCCAGGGTAAGGGTGTGGTGCAATTCCATGGGCCGTTAGGGCCATTCTACATCTCCAACGTGCTGTATGTGCCTGATCTCAAACTCAGCCTGTCGTCTCGACGTGCATGCACGCGGATGGGTCTCAGCATCGCATTTTCTGGTGAGGATGCCATCGTCTCTGTCGGTGCAACCGCTGAAGTAGTGCTTCGTGGCAAGGCAGTTGGATACTTGTACCACGTCTCTGACTACCCCACGTCCTCCCCTGTCACGACATCCCCTACTGCGCGGGTGTTCGTGACGGGCACTCTGTCGCATGAGCACCAGCTAGATGTTGTCGATTATCTGATTCGCAGACAACCTGCGCTTGGTCTTGACACGGTGTCCTTCGAGGCGCCGCCTAAGACCGACTGCTTGCAGTGTGCTCAAGGTAAAATGCACCGAACCACGTACCCTCTATCCGACTCACGGGCTCTAAAGCCCCTCGAGTTGGTTCACTATGATCTCCTGGGGCCCTTCCCCGTTGAGTTCCAGGATGACAGAGGGTGATACATCCTAACGATTACGAATGACTTCACCCGCATGCCGTGGATCTTCAGCTTGTGCCCGAAAGGCGATGCTGCACTCACCGTGCGCACGTGGCTCGTTATGGCCGAACGCCAGTCCTGCCATGCTCTCCAAAACTCCCGCTCTGATTGGGATGGTGAATTTATGGTGGACCTACACCGGTACTTTGCCAAAGTGGGGGTTTTTCACAACCTCTCCGCCCCCGCCACGCCCCAGCAGAATGGCGTGTCTAAGCGCTGGAACCGCACCATGGAGGATGCGGTTCACTCAATGCGGGTGGATAGCGGCATGCCGGAAGCATTCACTTTCAAGGGCATGGCATACATGACATGGGTCTAGAACCGGATCCCTCATGTCCCCCTCCCGAACACACACACCTTGCACCAACTGTGGTACGGGCTCCGTGCCGACCTCTGGCTGGCGCGTGTATGGGGATCTCTTGCCAGCGTCTGGTTTACACCAGAACAGCAAGGGACCAAGTTTCCCCCCCGTGGTCGCTTCTGCGTGTTCGTGGGTGTGGCCCTGTGCTCCAAGGCTTGGCGCTTCTGCGACCCAAGTCGGCGGCGCATTGTTGAGTTTCGAGATGGGCTCTTCTTTGAGCATCTCTCTTTCAGGGACCTACAGGTCAGTGACACTTCGCAGTCGCATTCCCTTGGGTGTGGTGTATTCCCTCGTGCGAGGGAGGGTGGACTGACCGATGCGGCTGCCCCGGTCACCCTAGGCGCTTCTGGTCCGTCCCACCAGCCAGCTGGCTCACCTGCGATGTCCATACCACCTGCGCCCCCTACGCCGCCTCTTCCGCCAACGGCTCCTGTGGCGTCAGCTCCTCCTGCTTCCCTTGTGCTTACATCACCTGCAGAGTCCCTAGCACTGCCTGCATTATCCACTCGTACGTCACTTGCAGAGGCACTTGTGTCGTCTGTGTCATCACCACTTGCATCACCAACACGACTAGTCGAGTCGCCTGTGTCGTCACCCTCCTCCGTCTCCCCAATCGATGCCTCGTTGCCCGATGCGTGTCCACCTCTTTCTCAGTTGTTCTGCCTCCAGAACTGTACAGACGTGGTGAGGGTGGACGCCTTCGCCCATTTCCTACTCGCAACGTGCGTAGTGGGGACCCCGGCACGAGGGCCTTAGGTCTGAACGCGAAGGGCCTAACTGAAGTTCACCCTGGCTGCAATACAGGACTCACGCTCATTCCTCACGAGCGACGTCTTGCAGTCGACTCCGCAGAGTAGTCTGTCACTGGTGGCCCTTTGTCTGTGGCCTATGCCCTGGGCACACGCAGTAGAGCCGATGCCGCCCCAGACCCCGGTGTAGTGGGAGTGACACCAGACCCCAGCACGTTGCGTCAGGCTCTTGCTGGACCGGATGCGGCACTCTTGCGTGCGGCATGTGAGGCTGAGCTGGCGGCCATTGATGAACATGGGGTGTACGAGCTTGTAGATTTGCTGCGCGGACGCAAGGCCGTTCAAGCGAAGTAGGTCTTACAGAAAAAACTGAAGCCAGACAACTCGGTCAACCACTACAAAGCACGACTGATTGCGAAAGGATTCTCTCAGGTGGAAGGGATCGACTTCACTCAGACCTTTGCTACTGTTGGACGTACGGCCACAACCTTCGGTCTGTTGTCTGGGGTAGCCTAGCACAACTGGGAACTCCACCAGATGGACGTCAACAACGAATTCCTGCATGGAAAGTTGGACAAAGAGATCTACATGGCTAAGCCCCTAGGGTTTGAGGATGGCAGTGGCCGTGTGTGGCGACTACAGAAGGCTCTGTATGGCCTGAAGTAGTCATCCCGGTGCTAGAACAAGGAGATCAGTGGCACGCTCCTGCAAGCCGGCTATGTCCAGAGCGCGGCGGACCCGTCGCTCTTTGTCTCCTATACTCCTGTGCCACTCACGGCCATCCTGGTTTACGTTGACGAGCTTCTGATCGCTTCGTCCGATTTGAAGGCTGTTGAAGCAGCCAAGGGAGTGCTGCAGTCGACATACAAAATGAAAGACCCGGGAGAAGCTGTAGTATTTCTCGGCATGCAGACTGTGCATGATTGCGCCCGTTGGACGCTCATGGTGTACTAAGACCGGTATGCTCTCACTCTGGGGGAGCGCTTCACCGAGCTACTTAGCGACGTGTGCACGGCGTTGACCCCGATCACCCCAGATGGTCAGGACACTCTAAAGGTCAACGATCCAGCAGAGTTGGGGGAGGTAGTCGATGTGATCCTATACTTGGGAGTCAGTGGTTAGCTCATGTACTTGGCCAGAATGACATGGCCGGACATAGCCCTCACTGTCAACCTGCTCGCGCAGTTCTCACAGACACCACGTAGGCGGGTTGTGGAGGCTGCCCTCCACTGCGTTCGATACGTTGTGTCTATCGCTCGGATCAGACTTCACTACCGTGGGCAGGCATGCCACAGAGGTCTCTGTGGTTCTCGACGGGTACACAGACGGTGTCTGGGCATGGAGCCCAGACGGCAAGAGTCGTACTGGCTACATCTTCCTCATTAGAGGAACTGTTGTTTTGTGGTGCAGCGGCAAGCAGGGCTACACTGCTCGCAGCACCGCCGAAGCAGAGTATGTAGCTTGAGTTGCTGGAGCGACCGAGAGTGTGTGGTTAGCGCGTCTCTTGCGTGAATTGCGTTTTATGCCCCCTCTTGTGCTTCGGTGTGACAACGAAAGCGCAAAGGCCATCATGGCGTGTTTTATGCACGCACGAAGCACATCAACATCGAGTACCATTACGTCCAAGATCTGGTGGATCGAGGTGAGGTTCAGGTCGTGTGGGCCGGCACCAACTTGCAGCGGGCTGATTTTCTAACAAAGGCCATCAGCCGTACAATGTTTCTTACGGCTGTATGTTCTGTGGGATTGCAACTTGCATGTACTGTGGACTGACCTCTGCTCTTGAGCTGTGTCTGTTCTCATTCACCATTGCTGTGCTTGTGCCATTGCTTGCGTCATGTCTGTTATGTTGGTGGTCTTGTTCGCCGTGTGGTCATGGGGGAGTGATGTTGTACATACAGCTTACTGTAACCTCTCAGCTCATGTCCATTGCCTTGCAGACTCCTGATAAGGCAAAGGGCACAGAAGACTGGGGGAGCAGATGCAAGTCCAGCAGTTGTCGAGGAGCCTCTGGATACACTCATACTGTCACTACCCCCCTCTTGGAGAGCTCACATATGATCTCAAGACAATCGAATGATGTGCCTGTTTGTTTGTGAATTGCAATACCTTGGTGACCTATTCTAGTCTTGTTTGTGAGTTTGTGTTAGGTTAGACAGGCACAGGATATGTCAAATCTCAAGTTGTGGGCAGGTCATGACATGGGACAAGTTTGCTCATGAGGTGTTTTTAGCGAGCGCCGGCCAGCTCTCTCTTGCCGGCCAACGGGTGGACTCGACTGGCAAGTTCCACACCGCATGTAACTTCTTCCACTGTTCTGACATGTTCTCCCTACACAGTTGTCCGTTTTGGACAAAGTCAGTTGCGTTCTCTCTATAGTGTTGTGCTCCACGCTGCTGTGTAAGGGAAGAGTGACTAGGAGTCTCTGTTTGAGTGATCATAGTCTACTAAGCACACATACATGAACAACTCACATCACAACACTTCCCCATAACCCCATGGTACACATGTCAATACACTTGCATATGTGACACAAGTGCGCAACGAGATGCTCGATAGTCCACACGCACATACACCACCCTCAAGCACTCGTAGGCAAAGGACAAAACCCGATAGTACGAATGGCCACCCAAAGATTTTCTTGCACCAATGCATTGGTCAAAGAGTTAGCATGTTTAGGTCTGTGCCGACCCATGACTGAATAATTTTCCACTCCACCAAAGTGATAAACAACTTGGTGTTTATCATGCACTATGCAAAATCATGTGCACAACAACTTGTTGTACTATGCTGTGCATAGTGCACAGCATGCACTATGCAAAATCATGTGCACAGTGCATACATGAAACACAGAAGAGTCCTCCGCAATGGCGAGAGAACTTTGCTTATTGTAATGGAGGACGATGAAGGCACATACTCACGACCACACGACCTTGGTATTCCGAGTCCCTAGTGCAACATTGTCTGCCTGTGACAAGCTACTCGCAATGCAGCCACTTTTGCCACTACACCATGACATAGCAGTGCCACCTAGCAAGAACGTGTAGCCTGTCTGACTCCTCCCATCATTACGTTGGGCCAAGTCATTGTCTCTGTAGCTGTCAATCACAAACAAGCAATGCAGACAAAAGCAGAGTCAAAGGCATGTTGTGGAGAGCACGTGCCGCACCGCTTGCCCTAGACAGTGTGTTCTCGGATGGCACGGAGTTCATCCTCATAGGCCCCACGACATTGCGTTGTGACCTCAGCCGAGAGTGCCTCCTTCAACGTGCTTCGATCAGGCAACGTCTGTTGGTGGTTGGTGTGGCAAAACACGCCGACGGGAGAGAATCGCCGGGCAGCGGTCTCCTTGACCGTGCGTCGGACGGAGAGAGAGAGAGAGAGAGAGAGAGAGAGAGAGAGAGAGAGAGAGAGAGAGAGAGAGAGAGAGAGAGAGAGAGAGAGAGAGAGAGAGAGAGAGAGAAAGAGAGAGAGAGAGAGAGAGAGAGAGAGAGAG
>SZWC01015106.1:29212-56963 GCA_023375785.1 Penium margaritaceum
GGGGGGGGGGGGGGGGGGGGGGGAGCGTAGCAAGGGGGGTAACACATCACACCCCTTGCTTTGCTCGATCGGCGACTTCAGTCACCGATCAGGCATGGCCATGAAAATGGATATGGCGTTTTTTTTTTGCTTTCTGGATGTGGCGTGATTAATATTTAGCTTACGGATGTATCAGGCTAATGTTAACGCTTGCATGGATACATCAGGCGAATTGCCGTATCTAGGTCTAGGAGATAATATGCCAGATATCAGGTCAAATGAAACCAGTTTAGACCTGATACATCAAGGTGATACATGCTAATTCACCGGGCCATGATTGCGAGGCAATCATGGTACTCGGACGCCACCCAGGGATCTAACATGATCGAGAAGCAAGCGAGCTTGTACTGGTTTCGGACACGCCGAGATAACAGCTGGATAACCTAGGCAGCAGGTTGGGGCAGCATGCGTTGTTGATGCAACGTGCGGGCTTCCACGCTCGTTGCTTAAGTTTGCTGCCCCCTCAGTCTGCTGCTCTAAAGTCTAAGTCTGGAGGCTCTAGGTATGTTACTCAGAAACGTGTGAACGCAGTCGTGCGGTCAGAATCAGCTAGAAAAATAGCTACGAGAAGTTATGGCTGCCCGGACCCAGGTAGTGCCTACGACAGTCAACGATGCCAAACAGGACCATACAGCAAGAGATATGGACCCTAGGCACCGCATGATGGTGCAAACGCAATGTCATAGCCAGACACAGCGCTAGGTGCATGCAGACAGCATCTGCAGTGGCAGTGACCGCCGGCGGCCCGACCATCGTGGAGGCCTGCTGATGGAGCTGAGCGTATCACCAGAGGGAGGAGGCTCCAGCGACAGGTGAGTGGGCCTCAGTGTGCGTCAGCTCCACCGAGCGACACTCCAGCGGCGTCAAGTCTCGCCGTCAGTCATCTGCACGCCGATGTACACAATCCGGGAGGACAGGACAGAGTACAATGAGAGATGCACGAAAACCAACACTCCCCCATGACTCACAGGCGTAGTGCACATGTGCAGGCAGAGACATAGTCAACGACCAAACTCCCCCAGGCCAAGCAGAGACGCAAGCAGGGACAGAGAGAGTCAATCACGGACGCATGCCGACTGAACTCACAGCCTTCTTGAACGAGTCGCGCTTCAGTGCCTTGGTCAAGAAGTCAGCCAACTCCCGTGCTGTCTCAACCCACACGATGCTGATGCTGCCGTCATGCAACAACAAACGCACATAGTGATGCTCAACGTTGATGTGCTTTGTGCGTGTGTGATGCACGCCGTCATTATCGGCGATGGCCATGGCACTCTCATTGTCACAGTGCAACGTGATGGATGCGACGGGCTGACGTAACTCAGACAACAGACGACGCAACCATACACTCTCACACGCGCCTGAGCCAATAGCAACGTACTCAGCCTCAGTAGTGCTGCGTGCAACGCACCCCTGCATTCCACTACGCCAGAACACAGCTGTGCCGCCAATCAAAAGATCTAGCCTGTGCGACTCTTACCATCCGGACTACCGGCCCAGTCACTATACGTGTAGCCCACAGCGACAACAGACAGCTGATGGCGGAACATGAGACCTCGCCGAGGAGTCGAGACAACACGGCGCAGTACTCGGATCGCGACTTCGTAGTGGAGGTGACGCGGCTCCTGAGAGAACTGGGCCAGGAGGTTGACGGCGAATGCGATGTTTGGGTGCGTCATCGTTGCTAGGAACATCAGTGACCCAATGATTCCTAGGTACGTGGTCACGTCAAGTGGCTCCCCCAAAACGGCAGGGTCAGGACTCTTCAGCTTCACCTGGCCATCAGGTGACATGGGTGAGGATGCGCTCAGTACGAGTGGCAGGTCTTCCGCAAAGTGGGTGGACAGTGTCTGCACATAGGCAGCCTGGTGGATGTGCAAGACGCCCTGGGAGCGATCATGCTCGAACTCCATGCCGAGGAAGACTCTGACAGACGGAAGGTCCTTCATCTGGTAGGCGGCGTGCAGCAGATCCTTGACACGTTGGATGGCAGCTGTGTCTGGCAATGCAATGAGCAGGTTGTCGACGTAAACCAGAACAGCGGCAAAAGTCTGGCCTCGCGGACTGACAAACAATGCGGGGTCAGCGGTGCTGGGCTGGAGCCTGCCCCGAAGGAGCGTGCTGCTGATTTCTTGGTTCCAGCACCGAGGCGACTGCTTCAGGCCATAGAGGGCCTTGCACAGTTGCCAGACTCTCCCAGTGCCATCGTCGAAGCCTAGGGGCTGCACCATGTAGAGCTCCTCACCCTCCAGTGAACCATGGAGAAAAGTGTTGCTCACATCCATCTGATACAGCTCCCACCCATGCTGGGCGACCAGGCTGAAGATTGCCCGGCTAGTGGAGAACCGGCCAACTGGGGCAAAGATCTGGTCGTAATCGACCCGAGGAATTTTGGCAAACCTTTGGCTGTAAGGCGGGCCTTGTACTTGTCCAAGGACCCGTCGGGCTTCCACTTATGCCGAAAGACCCACTTGGCGCCCATGGCCTTCTGTCCTGGAGGAAGGTCGACGAGGTCATACACGTGGTGCTGTCGGATAGCGACGAGCTCATCGGCGCAGGCACTAGCTAGGCAGCGTCCTAGTGTGTGGCCTCAGGAGAGGCTCGTGCCTCGCGCAGGGTGCCTGGGTCCTCCGGGCGTGCTATGGAACGGACTAACAGAGCGTGTGCATCTTGAGCCCCAGGTGGGATGTGCGAAAGTGCAGCCACGACAGCGTATCGATGCTCATGATGAAGCATGACGTAGCCCAGTGTGGAGCCCGGGTGAAGGTCTGCAGTGATGGCCGAGATCGTCAAGCCGAGGGCCTTGGTGTTGGGATCCCCACTCACGACCGTGGGAGTGGAGGAGACACGTGGAGCCACGGGGGGTCGGGGCGCCATGGAGCGCGGTGTGACGGTCTGCGCGCTCACCGACGCTCTGGGTCGGAGGCTACCACCTGGGCCACGCGTGTAGCGTGGCAGGGCAGGCGATGGCACTGAGTCCGCCGGGCCAATGGATGCGGACGGGGTTGCTGGCCCGGAGGGGCCTGCGAATGCAACCGTGGCTCTCAGCCCGGAGGGAGCAACGCACGTGATCGGGGCTGCCGGCCCGGAGGGACCAGCGGACGCGACTGGGGCGGCCGGCCTGGAGGGACCAGTGGACGTGACTGGGGCTGCTGGTCCGGAGGGACCAGCGGACGCGAGTGGGGCTGATGGCCCGGAGGGACCAGCGGACGCGACTAGGGCTGCTGGCCCGGAGGGACCAGCGGACGCGAGTGGGGCTGATGGCCCAGAAGGAACAGCGGACACGGCTGGGGCGCAAGGCCCGGAGGGACCAGCGGACACGACCGGGGGTGCCGGCCCGGAGGGACGAGCGGACGCGACTGGGGCGGCCGGCCCAGAAGGACCAGCGGACACGACTAGGGTTGCCGGCCCGGAGGGACCAGCGGACGCGACTAGGGCGGCCGGCTCGGAGGGACCAGCGGACGCAACTGGGGCTGTTGGCCCGAAGGGATCAGCGCACATGACGGGGGCTGCTGGCCCAGAGGAGCCAGCGGTTGCGACTGGGGATGCCGACCCGGAGTGACTAGCGGACGCGACTGGGGCTGCTGGTCCGGAGGGACCAACAGACGCGACTGGGGGTGCCGACCCGGAGGGACCAGCGGACGCGACTGGGGCTGCCGGCTTGGAGGGACTAAGGGATGTGTCACCCGGAAGCGGTAGGACGGAGGACGGACTCACCACTCCCCCACGCGACGGGATAGACACGGACGAGCCGAAGCGAATGAGGTCGCGAGGAAATAGGTCCTCAGAGAAGGGGGCATCCCGGGACTCAACGATGCAGTGCCAGGAGGGATCCCAGAAGCGCCATGCTTTGGACTGACGAGAGACACCGAGGAAGGTGCAGGGACGTCCGCGGGGGCCGAGCTTGCCGCCCTGCTGCGGGGCGGGCAGCCACACAATGGCCACGCAGCCCAAGACTCGAGCCGGGCGGAGGTCAGCTCGCTGACCGCACCAATGCTGGTTCGGTGTGGACCGGCGGGGAAGGGGACCGTGGGGAATCCGGTTCCAGACCCACTTCATGTAGGCCATGACTTCAAAATAGAAACCATCGAAGAGACCAGACTCGACCCGCATGGTGCAGACGGCATCGGCCATGGTACGGTTCCACCGTTCGGAGACACCGTTCTGGGCGGGCGTGTAAGGCGCGGACGTCTCATGGCGGATTCCACGGGAGGGGAGAAAGGTCGTCGCTTCACCCATGTACTCACCACCGCGATCAAAGCAAAAGCGGCAGAGAGAGCGGCCACACTCGCGCTCCGCAAGAACAAGCCAGTCCTGGATGGCGTGGGTGACATCGCTCTTCTGCCGAAGGCAGGAGACCCAGCGCTAGCGAGAATAGTCATCAGTGAGGGTGAGGACGTAGCGACCATGCTCGCTGACGGAATCGGTGGGGAGAGGACCCATGACGTCCGAATGGACAAGGTCGAGAGGGGCGGACACACAGGAGGAAGACAAGAGATACGTAGACCGGTGCATCTTCCCTTGAGCGCAGTCAATGCACTCGGTGGGGCACGGGAGGGGGAAAGTCTCCAAGTCAAGGCCCTTGGCTGGCTGGGTGCGGAGCATGCTGTCTACGGCGGCAGAGTGGACGTGGCAGAGGCGACAGTGCAAGAGGCGAGTGTGCTGAAGAGAAAGCATACTGGTGACGAACACATGGCCTGTGGCTGCCGACGGGGAGGAGACAGAAGGAGAGGATGAGAGGCAAGGTACATGCCACATGTTTCCACGGGTGGTGGCGTGTATTACAACAAGACCATACGGACGCAAAGACACAGTGCCAACAACACGCGAGTGCACAACGTCCATGCTCATGCGGTCAAGGGCAGTGAAGAACAGAAGGCTGAGCTCAAGACCAGGGACAAAGAGGACATCGATCAGAAAAACGTCACCGGAGGGACCACGGAAACGAACGACGCCAACACCACGGACAGGCAACACCTGGCCAGAGCCTGTCCGGACACCGGAAACATCGCCTAGAGGACTGAGCATACTAAAGGCCTTACGAGAGGCCGTCATGTGATGCGTGGCTCCGGAGTCGATGATCCAGGTCTCAGCAGGGTACTGGACCGGGGTCGCTAGATCACTAACGGTCACATGGCAGTAAGCAAGGGACGCGGACGCGGTGGAAGGAGGTGAAAACCGAGACTTCCAATTGTCAAGCCAAGCAACGTCGTCCCAGGAAGGGATAGCGGAGACCATGAGAGACGACGAGACGGTCCAGGAAATGGGGCATGACCGTAGCTTAGTCTCAATCATGCAGGGCTGGACAGGAGAGCAGGAAGTGATGCAACTCGCACTTCCCTAGGGAGGAGGACGAGGTAGGCCGAGCTGGAGCGCAATGAACTGCTCCAGCTGGCACTCACGGGAGGACTTCCTGAGAGTGTAGATGGAGTGAAGGGTGATAGCATCGGAGCCAGGGTAGAAGGATGACTGTGCCGGCGCCGACGGATGCGGCGTTAGTGTCGGCGGGACTAGCGAAGCAACCGGAGTGGTGGAGCTGCTGGACGAGGCCGAGGTGTCTGAGGCGGCGACAGCTACGACAGTAGAGGCCAGACGGCGCTCGTGCTGGCAAGGCATGGTGGCGATGACGCGTGCCTCATCCATCGGCAGAGGGCACGTGTGCCACCCATGACCGGGATGGCCACAGTTGTGGCAGACCAAACCGCTACCGCTGGACCCGGTCGACGACTGCTGCTGTTGCTACTGACCCTTGCCTTTCTTCTTCCGACGCTTCTTCTTCCCTGACGATGATGAGGTAGCTCCGGCAGGGGAGGCGACGGCCACGGAGGCGACGGCAGGGGAAGCGACGGCAGGGGAGGCGACGGCCTCCGTGCGCTGGAGTCGGGACTCCAGATGAGCTTCCTTAATCCGGAGGAAGAGCTCGTATGCCCAGGGCATGAGGATGCCCTGGGCCGCCATGGTAGAGAGGACGTCATGAGGGTAGTGGACGAAGACGTCCGCATACGCGACGCTGGCACCGCGCTTGATGGTGAGGAGTGCAACCAGAGGGGGTGGGGCAGAGGTCCCGAGGCGACAAAGGATTTCCTCCGCTCGCTGCCAGTAGGAGGTGACCGTCTCGCTCTCCCTCATGTGCAGGCAGTTGAACTCCCATAGCAGGCGGCTAGTCTCAGCCTCGCTGGACAGGCGATGGGGACAAGTGAGTACGTGCCACGCGGCTGCAGGGTGTGGGGTGGCGCCAGCGGTGAAGTTGCCTAAGAAGGGCTCGAGGGCGTGGCGGGAAGCCGGAGGAGCCACAAGGACGAGAGCCCGGACGGCACGACCAGCGTCATACAACTGGTCGGCCAGAGTGGCATCATACAGTAGGGTGTAGTATGCCCACAGGCCCTCACCCTGCGCCCAGATGCGGAAGCTGAGCTCCCAGCTCCAGAACTGCTCGCCGGCCTGAAGCGGCGGCGGCGGCATCTCAAAGTCCTTTTGCCTGCGGCCGGCACCCAGAGTGGGGCCAAGGACGGAGGTCACAGTCTGCCGCTGGCGCTGAGTCTGCTGTTGCGCTAGGTATTGCGTGGCATAGACACAGCTGGGCTGGCGTGCCCTGGAGGGGGGAAGGATGGCGGTGCATTGGGGGCAGACTGAGACACCAACGGTTGGAGTGTCGCAAGCTGCTACGTCAGGGCGGCGAGCTGTTGCTGAAGAGCAGTGAGGGGGTCAGGGTTGTCGCCAATGACGTTAGAGGAATGCTGACGGTGCTGCTCCTCCTGCTGCTGTTGTTGCTGCTGCTGCTGCTTCCACAGTTGCTGCTGCTCCTGCTGCTGCTGCTGACCCTGCAACTCCTGCTGTTCTTGCATATCCTGCTGCTGCTACTGGTGGTACTGCTGCTGCTGCTACTGCTCCTGCTATGCTATTGCTACTGCTACCGCTGTTGCTGTTGCTGCTGCTGCTGCTGCTACAGCCGCTGCAAGAAAGGGGGGGTGGGGATCTCCCCAACAGAGAAGGACCCCTCCCTAGTAGGGCTACCAACCATGGTGTGATGCCCCTTTTTTGTTTGTTTGTTTGTTTTTTTGTGTGTGTGTGTGATGCTGACGTCGGCAGTGACGTCTGTTGAGAACAGTGGACGTCTTGCCCACCCTTAGGTTTACTTCACCCTTCCCTTGCCCCTTTTTTTATTTTTCTCTTCTTTTTTTTGTGAGTTGATGACATCAGCAGTGACGTCAGTAACTGGATGCTGACGTCAATAGTGGCGGTTGTTGCGGCCGCTACTGCAGCTGCTGTTGCTGCTGCTGCTACTGTTGGTGCTATTGTTACTGCTTCTGCTGCTGTAGCTGCTGCTACTACAGCTACTGCTGCTGTTGCAACTGTTGCCGCTGTTGCTGCTACAACTGCTGCTACTGCTACTGCTACTGCTGCTGCGGCTACAATTGCAGCAGCAACTGCTGCTACTTTGGGCTGCTGCGGCTGTTGTGGTGGCTGCAGCAGCAAACGCTGCTGCTACAGCCGCGGGAGCAAAGTTGGTGGAGTTGTAGTTTTTTTTCTTGAATTTTTTTTCTCCTTTTTTTCCCCCTCTTTTCTCGTCTGTCACAGCGGGCAGCTGCCCGCTGCTAGCTGCGAGCAACGGGCTGCTACTCGCTGGCAGCGGACTGCTGCTCGCTGGCAACGAGCAACTGTTCGTTGGCAGTAGCGGGCTATTGCTTGCTGCTCGCTTGTTGCGGGCAACGAGTAGTAGGAGCCGCTGCTGGCAGCTACTCGCTGCAGCCGCTACAGTAGCTGGCTGCTGTTGCGCCTCGCAGCTGCAGCTGCTGCAGCCTACTGCTGCTGCTGCACGCTGCTGCAGCTGCTACTTGCTGCAAGTGCTGCTCGCTACTACTGCGGGCTGCTACTGCTGCGAGTTGCTGCTGCGGGATGCTGTTGCTGCGAGCTGCTGTTGCGGGTTGCTGCTGTTACGGGCTGCTGCTTCTGCCTGATGCTACTGCTGCACGCAGCTGCTGCTGGCTGCTGCTGCCACTGCTCGCTGCCGTTGCCTGTGACCGTCGCTGCTTCAGACTGCTGCTGCTTGGTGCTTGTGCCAGTCACTGCACCTGGGTAACGTTGGAGCGTGCGTCGTCGCCCACAGGTGTTGGACGCGGCCTGCCGCTCACCTCCTCGTGTCACGCCTGGGGGGCAGTGCTGCCGAAAACATTTCGGCAGCATTTCCCCTGGCCCAGTGGCCGTCGGAAAAAATCTGACGCTGCCACCAGGTGGGTCAATACTGCCGGAAAAAATCCGGCAGCATTTCCCCTGCACTGGAGCGTATGGGGGTGCGCCGGCGTTGTCTGGTACCTGTACGCCAATCTTCTGCTGCTGCTGCTACGCTCCGGCCCTTATACCAAGCTGGATAACCTAGGCAGCATGTTGGGGCAGCATGCGTTGTTGATGCAGCGTGCGGGCTTCCACGCTCGTTGCTTAAATCTGCTGCCCCCTCAGCCTGCCGCTCTAGAGTCTAAGTCTGGAAGCTCTGGGTTTTATACTCAGAAACGTGCGTGCCAGTGTTAGCACCAGAAAGCAGCTGAAAACTGAAAGTGACTGATTAGGAATGAAGAATGAGCAACAATGGGAGACACCTCCAAGTTCTAGCTCCCCTCCACTAGTGTAGAACTTGCTACTCAGCTAACCAACCAATCAGAAAATAGTGCTAGACCTGTTTTCTTGCAGGCAGGGTTTTCTCGGTGAGCACTGCCAGACGCCTGACAGCCCAAAACTCGGGCGTCGTCCGTTTTGCCTAAAAACTGGACCATACCATAACGCCGACGTTGCGAACGCAGTCATGCAGTCAGAATCAGCTAGAAGAATAGCTACAAGAAGTTATGGCTACCGGAACCCAGGTAGTGCCTACGATTGTCAACGATGCCAAACAGGGCCATACAACAGGAGACATGGACCCTAGGCACCGCATGATTCTGTAGACGTAATGCCACAGCCAGTCAGAGCGCTAGGTGCATGCAGACAACATCTATAGCGGCATTGACCGCCGGCGGCCCGACCACCAAGGAGGCCTGCTGATGGAGCTGAGCGCATTGCCAGAGGGAGGAGGCTCCAGCGACGGGTGAGTGGGCCTCAGCGTGTGTCGGCTACACCGAGCGACACTCTAGCGGCGTCAAGTCTCGCCATCAGTCATATGGACGCCGATGTATGCAAGCCGGGAGGACACAACAGAGTACAATGAGAGATGCACAAAAACCAACAATAACCCCATCGAGTGGTGCCGAGGGATCAGCAACCTAACATCACCTGTTTTTAGCATGCATGACGATATCACTTCAAATTACATTGACCACAAGCGTATGTGGATGCATGCTCTCCCGTACTGCACGTGCTTTATGAAAACACAAAGCAGACAAGCTCACAACAAATCTGAAATGGATGTTGTGGCGGCCACTTTAGCACTTGGCTAAACATCCAGTCCCCGGCATCAGCGCCATGGGAAGATTCTAGGAAGCTTCCTAGTACGCTTGCCACTGACTGGGCGTCAGCGCTCAGCTCGCGGCGTCAACACAGGTCAGATGCGAAACGGCAAGGGTTTAGCTAGGCGACACAAACAGTGTCAAATGTGCTTCCATAAACAAAACACATGCATAGAAGAATAACAAAAGACAAGTCCATAGCATAAATACTGGCCTGCGGCGCACGACAGGTGTCGCACGCGCCAGTGCAAGGTGTGTCATAAAACCGGCCCAAAAACATTGTTTTGGCCGTAACTCTGCGCAGACAAATCAGAACGCTACACCGTCTGAACCTAGCGATGCAAAATCTTGAGCCAGATGCTACAACTGGTCACACACATAAGTCCGACACTGATCGGTGGACAGACAATGCAAAACATGCAAATCGGGCTCAAGAGCCAGTCTGTCGAGAAAACTCTAGCGTCTGCAGAAAAACCGTAAAGCATCCTGGCAAGCAGCCAGGGCATCGTGGCAGCTCTCTGGCAACTGCTGGTGGATGGAGCCACCACTCGTCAGTGCTCCGAAAACTTGTGGCATTGGCTACGCACGGCGTGCATCGGGGTTACGTAGTAATGCATTGAGGCCGGGTTCAAACATGTGCTCTACCTTGGAAACGATTTTCACTTGACCTTCCCCTCCTGTCCGAGGAGAAGGCATTAGTCATTTCACATGCTTGCATGTAATGTCCGGTATCTGTTTCCGAAAAAACCCTGGTTGCTGCGAGAATTTTGCCCGATTAGCAAGTTTTCTCGGACTCCGAGTCGCGTCCGCAGGATGAATAGCGAATAGAGCGATCCTATCATGCGGACGCGATGGATGTGCAGAAAACAATACCTACAAAATATGCGATGAGTTGTCGATGGAAAGAAACGTCGACCACAGACAGAATGACCCTCGCGGAAGTCCTTGTGCAGCGGATTTTCTCACGTTAGCGAAGATTCGTGGCTACCAAACGGATTGCATAGGGTTACTACGTAACCCCAAAAAGGGGAGGGGGAGAGCACTAGGGGAGGTCCTCAAGGGGGCACCCTGGAACAACCCCAAGAGGGGCACCTGAGAAGGTGACGCATGGAAAAAAGGGAAACAAAAAACAAGGGGTTGAAAGAGGACAGGAGATTTCTCAAGTGGGGCATTTGAGTAAGACCCCGAGAAGGGATACCCAACTTGCGCCGAGCGTTTCGTGAACCCAGAAAAAAAGAATTTTTTGTGTTCTTTTGTTTATTTTACTTCTTGTTATGCCTTGAGGCCACTACTGTTGGCTGACGACGGGAACCGCTCTAGCAGCAGCCGTCGCGAGAGTCGCAACAGTAGTAGCAGTAGTGAAGGTGACTTGAGGCCACAGCCATCTATTGACGACGGCAACCGGTGCAGCATCAGCGGCACCGAAGGCGACTTGAGGTCGCACGTTCCGATAGTTGCACCATCGCCACCGGATGCAACATTGTAGCAAAATACTACGGCCGAGGTTGTCGCTGTGACTGACGACTTCACAGCCCGTCTGAGAGACGTTGCTGCATTCATCTTTCTCCATGTGGTGCTTTGCACCACCGGGGTCGAGTGTATGAGATTATTACCTACGCTCATCTCGTGACATGAGCAAGCAGCTTCGCGCTGCTTGCTCGCAATGTGAAGCTATGATGCAGCTTCACGGGATGAGCAAGCAGCAGTAGTTGCTGTTGCTGCTACGGTTGCCATTGCTACGTGAGCTGCTGTTGCTCTTGCAGCCTGCGTGAGCAGCTATAGCCACACGCTGTAGCTGCTCGCTGGCGCCACCGCTGGTACTACTTCTGCCGTTGCGCCTGCTGTACACCGCTGCTATTGTTGCAGCTGCTTGCCGTTGTTGCTGCTGTTGTTGCTCACTGTCACCTGCTGCCTATTGTCGTTGTTGCTGCAACTGCTTGCCGCCGCCGCTGCTGGTGCAACTGCTTGCCACCGCCACTGCTCATGCAGCTGCTCGCTGCTATTACTGCTGTGCCGACGCCTGTAGGAGCACTCGCGTAGTTTCTTGTGCAGCTGTTGCAGCGGTTGTAAGCTGCTACTGTGCTGTAGTGCAGCTGCGTGCTGCTGTTGCTGCTGCTATGCGTTGCGGCTGCTGTACACTACTGTCGTCGTATGCTCCTGTTGCGCTACTACTCTATTGCTTTGCTGCTTCCACAGCTCAATGTTGCTGCTACCCGCAGCCGCCTGCTATTGCTACGCAGCACTCGTGCGCGCTGCTCCTGCTGCGCGCTTCTACTACTATGCGTTGTTGCTACCGCGCACTGCTGCTGCTGCTACCCGCCGTCGCATGCTACGACTGCGGCCTGCAGCTACCTCTGCTAGCGCCAATGCCGGCAGCTGCTAGCGGCTGCTGCCTGCTGCTGTTGTCACCTACTCATGCACTCTCACGTGCTGAAGGTGGGTGATGTTGCCAGCGATCGCGTGCCGTCGAAATGTCCTAGTGGATCAGCTGTAGCGATGACGATCACTACTACTGCTATGTTACATTTCTACTGCGCAGCTCGGCGAGAACTGTCTCACTGCTTTGATACCATGGGAAAATGCTAGGATGCTTCTTAGTACGCTTGCCACTGATTGGGCGTCAGCGCTCAGTCTGCTCGCCGCGTCAACACAGGTCAGATGCGAAACGACAAGGGTTTAGCTAGGTGACACAAACAGTGTCAAATGTGCCTCCATAAACAAAACACATGCATAGAGGAATAACAAATGACAAGTCCAGAGCATAAATACCTGCCGTGGCACACGACAGGTGTCGCACGCGGCACTGCAAGGTCTGCCATAAAACCGGCCCAAAACACTGTTTTGGCCGTAACTCTGCACAGACAAATCAGAACGTTACGCCGTCTGAACCTAGAGATGCAGAATCTCGGGCCAGACGCTACAACTGGTCACACACATAAGTCAGGCACCGATCCATGGACAGACAATGCAAAACATGCAAATCAGGCTCAAGAGCCAGTCTCCTGAGAAAACTCTAGCGTCTGCAGAAAAACTGTAAAGCACCCCGGCAAGCACCCACGGCATCGTGGCAGCTCTGTGGCAGCTGCTGGTAGATGGAGCCACCACTCGTCGGTGCTCCGGCGCCAGCTACGTCCACATCAAGGATAGGCTACAGAAAAACTACAGGAGATCTGAGATAGCATCCACGATGCTGGGGCAATCGTCGGTCTGCTCTGAGTGGGTGGTCTACCACCTACCGACACGCCGCTGCCTCCGGGGTCCGCATCGGGGACGATGTCGTCGTGCTCTCTTGTATCGCTGCTCTCCTAGCCGTCCCTTGTGATGGGTGAAAGCTACACACACCAACAGTGTGTTGATTTTTGCACATCTCTCATTGTGCTCTGTTGTGTCCTTCCGGGTTGCGTACATCGGCGTGCAGATAACTGACGGCGAGATTGGACGCTATTGGAGTGTCGTCCGGTGGAGCCGATGCACGCTGAGGCCTACTCGTAGTTTGCTGGAGCCTCCTCCCTCCGACAACGTGCTGTGCTCCATCAACAGGCCTCCTCGGCGGGCGAGCCACCGGCGGTCACTGCCATCGCAGATGCTGTTTGCATGTACCGAGTGCCGATTCTGACTGTGCCATTGCGTTTGTAGCATCATGCTCTGCCTAGGGTCCATGTCTCTTGCTGCGTGGCACTGCTTGGCATCATGGACCGTTGTAGGCATTGCGTAGGTTCGAGTTGCCATAACTCTTCGATGTTGTTTTCCTAGCTGATTTTGACCAGACGACTGCGTTTGCAGCCTTGGTATTATGGTATGGTCCAGTTTTCAGGCAAAATGGACGACGCCTGGGTTTCTGGCTGTCGGGCGTCTTGGAGGGCTCACTGAGAAAACCATGCCTGCCAGAAAATAGGTCTAGGACTATTTTCTGATTGGCTGGTTAGCTAAGTAACAAGTTCTACACTAGTGGGGGGAGCTAGAACTTGAAGGGGTCTCCCATTGCTGCTCATTTTTTTACGCCTAATGAGTTACTTCCAGTTTCAGCTCCTTTTTAATGCTAACACTGCCGCACGCGTTTCTGAGTAACAAATCTAGGGCACTCAGACTTAGACTCTAGAGCAGTAACTGGGGGGGGGGGGTAGCAGACTAAGCAGTTTGCGTGGAATTCCACACGCTGCATCAACACTGCCACTACCCCAATCCGCGCTCTAGTGTAGTTTCCTAATTGGTATCAGAGTAAGAGCACAACAGCAACCAGTAGCAGCGAGCAGCAGCAGTAGTGAGCAGCAGTAGTAGCAGCAAGCAGCAACACGAGCAAGCAACAGCACCAGCTGCTGCAGCTACCCGCAGCCCGCTCCTTGCAGCGAGCAACAAACAGACAACAACGAGTAGCGAGCTTGCTGCTCGTAGCGAGCAGTGAGCTTGTTGCGATGAGCGAAACGGAAAAAAAAAGGAAGGAGAAAAAAAATCCCCCAACAGCATTGTCGTGGCTGCGTCCACCGCCACAGCCATTCCAGCAGCCGTAGCAGCCGCAGCAGCATGCAGTAGCTTTACAACAGCAATAGCAGCAATTGCTAATGCAGCAGCAGCTGCAGTACCAGCAACAGCAGTAGTAGCAACAACATTTCTAGCAGCTGCAGCCGCAACAGCTACACCAACAACCATAGCAGTAGTAGCATCAGTAGCCGTAGCAGCTGCTGCAACAGCAGCTTAGCAGCAGCAGCGGCAACAGCACTAGTAGGAGTAGTAGTGGCTAAAGCCGCACAACATTGGCTCCAGCAACGACTGTTGTTGATGTCAGCAGCCTTCCGCTGATGCCAGTAGTGATGTCACTACTGACGTCACCAACACACACAAAAAAGAGAGGGGTAGATGAAACTCCATAGCAATAGTAGCAGCAGATAACACAAGCAGGAGCTGTTGATGTCAGCCGTCCTAGGCTGAGGTCACTTCTGGCATCAGCAACGTTGGCGATGTTCGTCCTGTTGGCGATGTCTCCGGTGTCCGGACGGGCTCCGGCTAGGTGTTATCTTTCCGCGGCGTTGGTGTCGTTCGATTCCGTGGTCCTGTCGGTGATGTCTTCCTACCCGATGTCCTTTTTGTCCCCGGTCTTGAGCTCAGCCTCCTGTCTGTGACTGCCCTTGACCGCATGAGCGTGGACATTGTGCACTCGTGTGGTGTTGGCACTGTGTCATTGCGTCCGTCCGGTCTTGTTGTTCTCCACGCCACCGCCAGTGGCAACCTGTGGCACGTGCCTTGTCTGTCTTCCTCTCCTTCATTCCCCTCCCCGTCGGCCAACGCAGGTTATGTGCTCGTCACCAGCACGCTTTCTCCGCAGCACGCTTTCTCCGCAGCACACCTGTCTCTTGCACCACCGCCTTTTCCACGTCCACTCTGCTGCCATGGACAGCATGCTTCTATCAGGCCGGCCAAGGGCCTTCACCCTGAGACTTTCCGTTTGCCTTGCCCCACGGAGTGCGTTGATTGCGCTCAGGGCAAGATGCACAGGTCCACACACCCTTTTTCCTCCTCCCATGCGTCCGCCCCTCTCGACCTGGTCCATTCCAACGTCATGGGTCCTCTCATTACCCAGTCTATGAGAGAGCATGGCCGTTATGTCCTCACCCTCACTGACGGGTACTCTTGCTACCGCTGGGTCTTCTACGTTCGGCAGAAGAGTGATGTCGCCCGTGCCATTCAGGACTGGCTTGTCCTTGCGGAGCACGAGTGTGGTCGACCTCTTCGCTGTTTTTGCTCTGATCGCGATGATGATTATATAGGCGAGACCACGACGTTTTTTGCCTCCCGCGGTATCCACCATGAGACGTCTGCGCCCTACACGCCCGTTCTCAACGGCGTCTCCGAGAGGTGAAACCATTCTATAGCCGATGCCGTCCGCACCATGCGGGTTGAGTCTGGCCTTTCTGATGGCTTCTACTTTGAAGCCATGGCGTACATGACATGGGTCTGGAACCGTATTCCTCACAGACCCCTTCCCCGCCAATCCACGCCGTACCGGCACTGGTGCGGTCAGCGAGCGGACCTTCGCCCTACTCGTGTGTGGGGTTGCGTGGCCATTGTGTGGCTGCCCGCCCCACACCATGGCAAAAAACTCGCCCTCCACGGGCGTCCTTGCACCTTTAGCGGTGTCTCCCATCAGTCCAAGGCTTGGCGCTCCTCGGATCCCTCCAAACACTACATCATCGAGTCTCACAATGTCCTCTTCTTTGAGGAGTTGTGCCCGTGCGATCTTGATCGCTCTGGCTCGTTGGTGTGCCTCCTGTCACGTAGGGGAGTGGTGAGTCCGTCCTTCGTCCTGCTGCTTACAGGCGGCACATCACCTAGTCCCTCCGAGCGAGTAGCCCCCATCGCGCCCGCTGGCCCCTTCGAGCCAGCAGCCCCAGTCACGCCTGCTAGTCCCTCCGGGCCAGCCGCTCCAGTCGCACCCGCTGGCCCCTCCGAGCCGGCAGCCCCAGATGCGCCCGCTGGCCCCTCCAAGCCGGCTGCCTGAGACGCGCCCGCTAGCCCCTCCGTGTCGGGAGTCCCAGTCGTGTCCAGTGGTCCTTGCGGGCCAGATGCCCCAGTCACATCCGTTGGCCCCTCCAAGCCGCCGGACCCAGTCGCGTCCACTGGCCCCTCTTGGCCAACCACCCAAGTCACATCCGCTGGCCCCTCCGGGTTGGCGGACCCAGTCGCATCCGCTGGCCCCTCTGGGCCAGCCGCCCCAGTCGCGCCCGCTGGCCCCTCTGGGCCTGCGGCCGTAGTCGCGTCGACAGGCCCCTCCGGGCCAGCAGCCCCTATCGCGTCCACTAGTCTCTCCGGCCCAGCAGTCCCGTCCGCCTCCGCCGGCGCGTCAGGCTTGGTACAATCTCCTACCCTACCGCACTACACGCGTGGCCTAGGCGACAGTCTCCAACCCTGGCCATCGGTTAGCGTGCAGACCGTAGCACCTTGCCTTGTGGCGTCTCGGCCCCATGTCGGTCCACGTGTCTCTTCCACTCCTACGGTCGTAAGTGGGGACCCTGGCACCAAGGCCCTCGGCCTGACCACTTTGGCTGTCATTGAAGATTGAAGACCTTCATCCTGGCTTTGCACTGGGCTATGCCATTCTTCATTGCGAGCAACGGCATGCTGTCATGGCTACATTCCCATGCATCCCACATGGAGCTCGAGATGCACATGCTCTCTTAGTTCCCTCCATAGCACGCCCGGAGGACCCAGCCACCCTACGCGAGGCTCGAGCTTCTCCTCAGGCCGTACACTGGGATGTTGCGTGCGCTGACGAGCTCGCTGCTATCCGGGAGCACCACGTGTATGACCTCGTTGACTTACCTCCAGGTCAGAAGGCCATTGGTGTCAAGTGGGTCTTTCAGCGCAAATGGAAGCCTGACGGGTCCTTGGAGAAGTACAAGGCTCGCCTCACAACCGAGGGGTTTCCTGGAGTCCCTGGGATCGACTGCAACCAGATCTCTTCCCTAGTTGGCCAATTCTCCACAAGCCGGCCGCTCTTCAGTCTGGTTACCTAGCATGGTTGGGAGTTGCATCAAATGGACATAAGCAACACCTTCCTCCATGGTTCACTGGAGGGTGAGGAGCTCTACATGGTGCAATCTCCAGGCTTTGACGATAGCACTGGGAGAGTCTGGCGGCTATGCAATACCCTCTACGGCCTAAAGCAGTTGACTTGGTGTTGCAACCACGAGACCAGCAGCACGTTCCTTGGCGGCGGCCTTCAACGTAGTACTGCTGACCCCGCACTATTCGTCACCCCGAGAGGTCAGACCCTTGCCGTTGTCCTGGTCTATGTCGAAAATGTCTTCATTGCATCGCTTGACATACCTGCCGTCCAACATGTCAAGGACCTGCTACACACCACCTACCAGATGAAGGATCTCGGGTCTACCTGAGTCTTCCTGGGCATGGAGCTCGAGCATGATCGCTCCTAGGGCATCCTGCATGTCCACCTTGCTGCCTATGTGCAGACCTTGTCCACTTGCTTCGCCGAGGACCAGCCCCTTATGCCCAGCGCATCTTCACCCATGTCACCTGATGGCCAGTTGAAGATGAAGAGTCCTGACCCAGCCATTATGGACGAGCCAGTTGACATGACCACGTATCTGCGAGTCATTGGGTCACTGATGTTCTTGGCGACGACGACGCGCCCAGACATCGCGTTCGCCGTCAATCTCCTGGCTCAGTTTTCTCACGAGCCGCATCACCTCCACT
This sequence comes from Penium margaritaceum, assembly GCA_023375785.1. Classification (NCBI taxonomy): domain Eukaryota; kingdom Viridiplantae; phylum Streptophyta; class Zygnematophyceae; order Desmidiales; family Peniaceae; genus Penium; species Penium margaritaceum. The sequence continues at coordinate 46,891 of SZWC01015106.1, forward strand.
TCCTGGCCGCCATCCAAGTATTGCGCTACGTCGTCTTCACTCCTCGGCGAGGTCTCTTATTCTGCCACCAGCCGTCTGTCGTCACGGTGGGCTACACCGACAGTGTTTGGGCCGACAGTCCAAACGGTAAGATTCGCACAGGCTGGATCTTTATGATCGACGGCACGGCTGTGTCCTGGCACAATGGAAAGCAGGGGTGCATTGCATGCAGTACTACTGATGCTGAGCACGTGACCCTTGGCTGAGGCGCGTGTGAGAGTGTGTGGTTGTTTCGTCTATTGTCCAAGTTACGTCAGTCCGTCACATCCATCACGTTGCACTGTGACAATGAGAGTGCCATGGCCATCGACGACTGACGGCGTGCATCACACATGTACAAAGTGCATCAACGTTGAGTATCAATATGTGCGTTCGTTGTTGCATGACGGCAGTATCAACATTGTGTGGGTTGAGACAGCACGGCATCTGGCTAACTTCTTGACCAAGGCGCTGAAGCGCGACTCATTCAAGAAGGCTGTGAGTTTGGTTGCCGTGCGTTCGTGAGTCGCTCTCTTTTTCCCTGCCTACGTCTCCGTATGCCATGGGGGAGTTTGGCTGTTCACTTTGTCTTTGCCCGCACATGTGCACTACGCCTGTGAGTCATTGGGGAGTGTTGGTTTTTGTGCCTCTCTCATTGTGCTCTGTTGTGTCCTCCCGGCTTGTGTACATCGGCGTGCAGATGACTGACGGCGAGACTCGACGATGTTGGAGTGTCGTCCGGTGGAGCCGACAAACGCTGAGGCCTACTCGCAGTTCGCTAGAGCCTCCTCCTCCTGCGATGTGCTCAGCTCCATCAGCAAGCCTCCTTTGCGGTCGGGCTGCTGGCGGTCACTACCACCGCAGATGCTGTCTGCGTACACCCAGTACTCGTTCTAACTGTGCCATTGCGTATGCAACATCATGCTCCATGTCTCTTGCTACGTGGCACTATTTGGCATCATGGACCGTCGTAGGCATTGCCTAGGTTCGGGCAGCCATAACTCATTGCTGCTATTTTCCTAGCTGATTCTGACTGCACAACTGCGTTCGTAGCCTTGGTATTATGGTATGGTCCTGTTTTCAGGCAAAACGGAAGACGTCCGGGTTTTGGGATGTCGGGCGTCTGGCAGGGCTCACCGAGAAAACCCTGCCTGCCAGAGAATAGGACTATTTTCTGGCTGGTTAGCTGAGAAACAAGTTCTACTCTAGTGGGGGGAGCTAGAACTCGGAGGGGTCTCCATTGTTGCCCATTCTTTACTCCTAATCACTTACTTCCAGCTTTCAGCTGCTTTCTGACGCTAACACTGGGGCGCGCCTTTCTGAGTAACAAATCCACAGCACTCACACCTAGTCTCTAGTGCAGCAGACTGAGGAGGCAGCAGACTAAGCAGATTTCATGGAAGCCCGCACGCTGCATCAACACCGCCACTATCCCAACTTGCGCTCTAGTGTAGTTTCCTATTTGGTATCGGAGCCAGAGCGCACCAGCAACGAGCAAAAGCAGTAGCGAGCAGCAATTGCAGCAGCGAGCAGCAGCACCCACGAGCAGCAGCTGCTGCAACTTCTCGCAGCCCGCTGCTCGCAACGAGCAACGAGCTGCTGACAACAAGCTCGCTGCTCGGAGCGAGCAATGGGTAGGCAGTAGCGAGCTCGCAACTCGCGGCTCGCTGCTCGCAGCGAGTAGTGAGCTCGCTGCAACGAGCGAAACAAAAAAAAGGAAGGAGAAAAAGATCCCCCACCCGCCAACAGCATTGGCGTGGCTACCACCACCGCCACAGCCACTGCAACAGCCGCAGCAACCGCAGCAGCACAAAGTAGCTTAACAGTAGCAGGAGCAGCTACTGTAGTAGTAGCAACAGGAGCACCAGTAGCAGCAGTAGCAACACCAGTAACATCTATAGTAGCTACAGTCGCCGCAGCTACACCAATAACCGTAGCAGCAGCAGCCGTAGCAGCTACTTCAACAGAAGATCAGTTGCAGCCGCAGCGGCAGTAGTAACAGTAGTGGCTGCAGCCACACAACAGCAGCTCCAGCAACGACCGCTGCTGACGTCAGCAGCCTTCCGTGGACGTCACTACAGATGTCACTGCTGATGTCATTAACACACACAAAAAAGAGGGGGGGGGGAGAAGAAACTCCATAGCAATAGCAGCAGCAGATAACACAAGCAACAGCTGCTGATGTCAGCCATCCGAGGCTGAGGTCACTTCTAACATCAGTAGCACACAAAAAAAAACACAGAAAAAGGGGCACCAACACCATGGCTAACAACCCCACTAGGGAGGGGTCCTCCGTTAGGGGGACCCCCAGGGGGGGTTCCCCTCTATTTTTCTTGTAGCAGCTGCAACATTTGCAGCAGTAGCAGCAACAACAATAGCAGTTGTAGCAGCAACAGCAGTAGCAGCAGCAACAGCAGTCCACAGGCTCCGTCGCAGACGCCTTCGACCCCCTAGCCCTGCATGACAGAGACTGAGTTGCGGTCGTGTCCTGCCTCCTGGTCTGTCTCACCATCTCCCGTGGTCTCCCATGTCCCCCTCCGTGATGACGTCGCATGGCTTGATGATTGGCAGTCTCGGTTCGCTTCCCCTTCTTCAGGGTCTGCGTATCTTGCTTGCTGCCATGTGATTGTTAGCAATCTGGCGACTCCGGTCCAGGACCCGGCCGAGACCTGGATCATCAAATCCGGGGCCACGCATCACATGACGGCCTCTCGCGAGGCCTTTAGTATTCTTTGACCTGTTGGCGATGTCTCTGATGTCCGGACGGGCTCCGGCCAGGTGTTACCTGACAACGGCGTTGGTGTCATTCGTTTCCGTAGTCCTGCCCGTGATGTCCACCTGACCGATGTCCTTTTCGTCCCCGGTCTTGAGCTCAGCCTCCTGTCTGTGACTGCCCTTGATCACATGAGTATGGACGTTGTGCACTCGTGTGGTGTTGGCACTGTGTCGTTGCGTCCGTCCCGTCTTGTCGTTCTCCACGCCACTGCCAGTGGCAACCTGTGGCAAGTGCCTCGTCTGTCTTCCTCTCCTTCTCTCCCCTCCTCGTCGGCCACCGCAAGCCATGTGCGGGTCACCAACACGCTTTCTCTGCAGCACACCCGTCTCTTGCACCACCGCCTTTGCCATGTCCACTCTGTTGCCATCGAAACCATGCTCTGTACCCAGCCGGCTAAGGACCTTGACCCTGAGACTTTCCGTTTGCCGTGCCCCACGCAGTGCGTTGATTGCGCTCAAGCAAGATGCACCGGTCCACATACCCTTTGTCCTAGTCCCATGCGTCTGCCCCTCTCGACCTGGTCCATTCTAACGTCATGGGTCTGCTCCCTACCGAGCTCGTCGGAGAGCATGGTCGTTATGTCCTCACCCTCACTGACGGCTACTCTCGCTACCGCTGGGTCTTCTGCCTTCGGCAGAAGAGTGATGTCGCCCATTCCATTCAGGATTGGCTTGTCCTTGCGGAGCGCGAGTGTGGTCGACCTCTTCGCCGCTTTTGCTCCGATCAATGTGGTGAGTACATGGACAAGACCACGACATTTCTTGCCTCCCGTGGTATCCACCACGAGACGTCCGCACCTTAGACACCCACCCAGAACGGCGTCTCCAAGAGGTGGAACCGTACCATGGCCGATGCAGTCCGCACCATGCGGGTTGGGTCTAGCCTCTCCGATGGCTTCTACGTTGATGCCATGACGTACATGACATGGGTCTGGAACCGGATTCCTCACGGACCCCTTCCCCACGAGTCCATGCCGTACCAGCACTGGTATGGTCAGCGAGCCGCCCTCCGCCCTGCTCGCGTGGGGGATTGCGTGGCCATTGTGTGGCTGCCCGCCCAACAACAGGGCGGCAAGCTCGCCCCTCGTGGGCGTCCTTGCACCTTTCTTGGCGTCTCTCGTCAGTCCAAGGCTTGGCGCTTCTGGGATCCCTCTCGACATTGCATCATTGAGTCCTGTGATGCTCTCTTCATTGAGGAGCTATTTCCGCGCGATCTCGTTCGCTCCGGCTCATTGGTGTCCCTCCCATCACGTGGGGGAGTGGCGAGTCCGTCCTCCGTCCTGCTACTCTGGGTGGCACATCACCTAGTTCCTCCAAGCCAGCAACCCCTATTGAGCCTGCTGGCCCCTCCGAGCAAACAGCCCCAGTCGCGCCCGGTGGTCCCTCCGAGCCAGCCGCTCTAGTCGCGCCCGCTGGCCCTTCCGAGCTGGTAGCCCCAGATGCGCCCGCTGGACCCTCCGGGCCGGTAGCCCCAGACGCGCCCGCTGGCCCCTCCAGGCCAGCGGGCGCGTCCAGTGGTCCCTCCGGGCCAAACGCCCCAGTCACATCTGCTGGCCCCTCCGGGCTGGTGCACCCAGTCGCGTCCGCTGGCCCCTCCAGGCCAGCCGCCCCAGTCACATCCGCTTGCCACTCCGGGCCGGGGAACCCAGTCGCGTCCGCTGGACCCTATGTGCCAGCCGGCCCAGTCGCGCCCACTGGCCCTTTCGGGCCGGCGGCCCCAGTCGCGTCGGCTGGACCCTCCGGGCAAGCAGCCCCAGTCGCGTCCACTGGTCCCTCCGGCCCAACTTTCCCGTCCGCCTCCGCCGGACCGTCAGACTCGGTGTCATATCCTGCCCTACCGTGCTACACCTGTGGCCCAAGCGGCAGCCTTCGACACAGGCCGTCGGTTAGCGTGCAGACCGCAACACCTCGCCCTGTGTCGTCTCAACCCCCTGTCGCTCCACGTGTCTCTTCCACTCCTACGGTCATGAGTGGGGACCCAGGCACCAAAGCTCTTAGCCTAACCACTTCGGCTGTCATTGCAAACCTTCACTCTGGCTCTGCACTGGGCTATGCTTCATCGCGAGCAACGGCTTGTTGTCATGGCTGCACTCGCACGCATCCCACCTCGAGCTCGAGATGCACATGCTCTCTTAGTCCGCTCCATAGCATGCCTGGAGGACCCAGCCACCTTGCGCGAGGCTTGAGCCTCTCCTGAGGCCGTACACTGGGATGTTGCCTGTGCTGACGAGCTCGCTGCTATCCGGTAGCACATGTGTATGACCTCGTCGACCTCCCTCCTAGTCGGAAGGCCATTGGTGTCAATTGGGTCTTTCGGGGCAAATGGAAGCCTGACGGGTCCTTGGACGAGTACAAGGCCCGCCTCACAACCAAGGGGTTTGCGCAAGTCTTTGGGGTCGACTACGACCACATCTTTGTCCCAATTGGTTAATTCTCCACGCGTGGGGCGCTTTTCAATCTGGTTGCCAGCATGGATGGGAGCTACATCAGATGGACATAAGCAACGCCTTCGTCCATGGTTCACTGGAGGGTGAGGAGCTCCACATGGTACAGCTTTCAAGCTTCGACGACGACACAGGGAGAGTCTGGAAGCTGCGGAAGGCCCTTTACGGCTTGAAGCAGTCGCCTCGGTGCTGGAACTAGGAGATCAGCAGCACGCTCCTTCGCAGCGGCCTTTAGCGTAGTACCGCTGACCCTGCGTTGTTCGTCAGCCCGCGCGGCCAGACCCTCGCCGCTGTCTTGGTCTACGTCAACAATCTCCTCATTGCGTCGCCTGCCATGGCTGCCGTCCAACATGTCAAGGACCTGCTACGCACCACCTACCAGATAAAGGATCTCGGGTCTGCCCGAGTCTTTCTGGGCATGGGGCTCGAGCATGATCGCTCGTAGGGCATCGTGCACGTCCACTTGGCTGCCTATGTGCAGACCCTGTCCACTCGCTTTGCCGAGGGCGAGCCCCTCGTGCCCAGCGCATCTTCACCCATGTCACCTGATGGCCCGGCGAAGCTAAAGAGTCCTGACCTGGCCATTGTGGGGGAGCCAGTTGACATGACCATGTATCTGCGAGTCATCGGGTCACTGATGTTCCTAGCGACGACGACGAGCCCAGACATTGCGTTCGACGTCAACCTCCTGGCTCAGTTTTCTCAGGAGCCTCGTCACCTCCACTTCGAGGCCGCGATCCAAAAACTGTGCTGCGTCGTCTTGACTCCTCAGCGAGGTCTCATCTTCCGCCGCCAGCCTTCTGTCGTCGCGGTGGGCTACACCGACAGTGATTGGGCCGACAGCCCAAACGGTAAGATTCTCACAGGCTGGATCTTTCTTATCGGTGGCACGACTGTGTCCTGGCGCAACGACAAGCAGGGTTGCATTGCACGCAGTACTACTGAGGTTGAGGATGTGGCCCTTGGCTGAGGCGCGTGTGAGAGTGTGTGGTTGCGTCGTCTGTTGTCCGAGTTGCGTCAGTCTGTCACATCCATCGTGTTGCACTGTGACAATGGGAGTGCCATGGCCATTGACGACAATGACGGCGTGCATCACGCATGCACAAACCACATCAACGTTGAGTATCACTATGTACGTTCGTTGTTGAATGACGGCAGCATCAACATTGTGTGGGTTGAGACAGCACGGCATCTGGCTGACTTCTTGATGAAAGCACTGAAGCGCGACTCGTTCAAGAAGGCTATGAGTTTGGTTGGCGTGCGTCTGAGAGTGGCTCTCTTTGTCCCTGCCTATGTCTCTGTGTGCCATAGGGGAGTCTGGTTCTTCACTGTGTCTCTGCCCGCACATGTGCACTACGCCTGTGAGTCATGGGGGAGTGTTGGTTTTTGTGCCTCTCTTATTATGCTCCATTGTGTCCTCCGGCTTGTGTACATTGGCGTGCAGATGACTGACGGCGAGACTCGACGATGTTGGACTGTCGTCCGGTGGAGCCGACACACGCTGAGGCCTAGTCGCAGTTCGCTGGAGCCTCCTCCCTCCTATGACGTGCTCAGCTCCATCGGCTGGCCTCCTCCGCGGTCGGGCCGCCGGCCGTCACTGCCACCGCAGATGCTCTCTGCGCACACCTAGCACTCGTTCGGACTGTGCCATTGCGCCTGGAGCATGGAGACATGGAGCAAAATGCATGGAGCAAGAGACATGGAGCAGGAGACATGGAGCAAGATATGCTCCATGTCTCTTGCTATGTGGCACTGTTTGGCATTATGGACCGTCGTAGGCATTGCCTAGGTTCGGGCAGCCATAACTCTTTGTTGTTGTTTTCCTAGCTGATTGTGACTGCACGATTGCATTCGCAGCTTTGGTATTATGGTATGGCCTAGTTTTCAAGCAAGACGGATGACACCCGGGTTTTGTGGTGCGGGTGTCTGGCAGGGCTCACGAAGAAAACCGTGCCTGCCAGAAAATGGATGGAGTTGTTATATGCCCATCGTCGCGGTCGATAGATCCGCGGTGCCCAATGTCGAAAGCGAACCGTATGCGATGCCCAAAGTTGATTCCGACTCGCATGCGGTGTCCATAGTCGGAATCGAAATGACTGCGATGCCCATAGTTGAAATCGACATGACATCTGTGACCCCGGTTAGCGTCAAGTATGGGCACGCGTGATATATGTTTCATGGTTTTAACGTTTTCGACATTGATTTCAACAACCATGATAAAAGAGATGTCGTCGCCGGTCGTTCTTCAATTATGGAAGAATACCGCGTGGTTCGTTAGGGCTCTGACGCCTTGTTCACGAGGGTCTTACATAACATAATGTAACGCTTGGGCTCGTACATAGGCGCTGCACACCATCGTGCCAATTGTGTCACGTCATGTCTGTTTTTTCAAGGTTCAACGAAGTTTAACATTTTGTACAAACGTAGGTACCTAACATGCCCGTGTGTTCGCGCGCACTCGCATCTGATGTTGACAACCTGTCACGATTCACACTCTGCCGGGTTCCCGAGTTGCCATGTATCTCCCATCATGCACGGTCACCATGTGCCTACCACAGCGTCTGTCGTACGCAATACAGGAAAATATTTCTGACGTTCGAGAACAGTTGCGGTTTGGGGAGGGGGGGTGGTCTGGCCGTGCATTACATTGTGTTGCATCGAAGCGTCGTTGATGTTGGTCGTGTCCACGGCAGCCTTGTAGACGGCGCATGCGTGATGACCGTGGGTATCCAATGTATAAAAAGCTCGTTTTTATGAACAAAATGCCCATGGAGTGTCTCGATGGCGGGTACCACGCACCACAGTGGTGCCGTACCTGTCACATCATCCTGGTTCCCGCCGGACGACAGCGACGACTACGGCACAAATGATCCGTGCTTGACGCAGCAGACACCAAGTGCCGAGAACGACGATGCACCGGCAGCTGCAGTCAACGGGGCCCCACGCCCTGAAGCCAACGGACCCCTCAGGATGTCCCGTGTAGGCGGGCGTGTGCACTCTACGAAGGGCGGGACCGTCGGTTCTGACGATGAGGCAAAGGCAGCCAACGCCAAGGCGAAAGCTGTCCCCGCTCGCATCTCTGACCCCAGCCCACGTGCTCCCCCGAAGAAGCGGAAGGCTGCGGTGGTCTTCCCGGGTGGCTCAACGTTCGAGAACATGGCCGCGTGCAAAGCCGCAGTCGAAGAGTATGCGGTACACAACCGCATGGTGTTGAGGTGGCTGAAAAGCGATCCCACTCGGTTTGTGGCCCGGTGCAAGCAGTTTGCCACTAAAGGCTGTCCGTGGATCGTTCGTGCCGGGTACAGCAAGACGTCCGGTGCAGTCAACATCACTTCGTTCGTGGATGGCCATCTTTGTGACCCCGGCCTCGGCCGGGGTAACCCCGTGCGCACCATGAGGTGGGTGACACGACACATTGAGAGCACCATCGCCCGGGACCCGTCGGTGAAGCCTAAGGCGCTGCAGGCGGTTGTTACAGAAGTGGCCAACACGAAGGTGCCATACACCACCCTCTAACGCGCAAAGAAGCTGTGTTTGGAGAAAATGTACGGCAGGAAGAGCGAGTCCTGGAGCATGTTCCCAGGGTATGTGGATGAGGTAAGATATCATGTTTTAACTTACCTGTTGTCAACCATTTGCGACTACGGCTATGACATAGTTTGGTCACTGATCCTGTCGAACATGTTTCAATGTGCAGGTGCTGAAGGTTGACCCACAAGCCATCGCCAAAGCGGAGAAAGATTGTGACACCGGTGCCTTCGACCGTGTGTTCATCGCACCAGGTGCCTGCAGGCGGGATTTTGAGTACACGAGGAGGGTCCTTGTCATGGATGGGACATACCTCAAAAACGGCCACAAACAGGTACTGCTCATCATGCAATTTTTTGACGCTAATGACAACGCGGTGCCCGCTGCATACGCCCTGGTATCCGGGGAAGATGAGCGCAATTGGTCTTGGTTCTGCGAGTTGGTGGCAGCAGCGTACCCGAACGCAGCAGCTCACGGGACCGTGGTCATTTCTGACCGGGAGAAGGGACTGGCCAACGCAGTCAAGGCCAAGCTGCCCGGGGCGACTCACACGTACTGCGCGTGGTACCTCATGCGCAACATGCAGTCCAAGTGCCAGGGCAGGTCTGGCGCACTCTTCTGGAACCTGGCACACGTGACGACGGAGGCGGATTGGAACCCAGCTCTGGCAGAGATGCGGCGCACATCACCTAGGGTGGTGGATTACCTGCTGGGCGGGAATGGAGAGCCCGGTATCCCGAAGGAGCGCTGGAGTCGGCTTTACTATCCTCTTTCTCGCGGTGGGCATACCATTGACAACGCCATGGAGTTCTTGAATGGCAAGCTAGTCGAGCTGCGCAAGATGTACCCATTTTTCTGCTTCGTCAACTTGCATCTGTTTGTACAGCGGTTGTGGAACATTCGCCGCAGGTTGGCACACGATGCCCCGGGCAACGTCGCGCCCGCGCTCTACCTGAAGCTCAAGAATAACTGTGACCGCAGCAGGGAGTACGCCCTGGACTTGGACGGCGACGAGAGGGGACCGTGGCACGCTGGCACAGCCACTCGGCCCAATGGCACTCCACGCGACGTGAACATCACGACGAAGTCCTGCACATGTGGGCGGTGGCGGGAGTATGGAGTGCGGTGTCCGCACGCGTGCAGCCTACTGCTGGAGAACGCGATGAACCCGGTCGCCTACGTCGATCTCGGCTACCTCAACCTGAGCTACAAGCGCACCTACAACGCACCCTTCCCACTGCCAAAGGTGCGCCAGGTCAAGCCCGCAGAGCCCAAGTGGAAGCAGCCGGGCCCAAGTCGCGGGCGTGG
>SZWC01015107.1:0-14450 GCA_023375785.1 Penium margaritaceum
GCTCCTTTCCACGCTTCCGCAAGGCGGTCGCTGGTGTGAGGTTCAAGAGGTAGCAAGCCGTTGTTGCTGCTTCAGCCCAAAAGCGAGGTGGGAGCTTGGCGTCAAAGAGCATGCTTCGCACCATGCCCAGTAGGGTCTGGTTCATCCTCTCGGCAACGCCGTTGCTTTGGGGGTTGTAAGGGGTGGTTTTCTCGTGGCGGATGCCATGATGCTTGAGCCAAGGCTTGCATGCCTCGTACTCACCCCCGTTGTCACTTCGGAGCGCCTTCACCTTCTTGGACGTTTGCCGCTCCACCATGGCGACGAACTTGAGGAGCTTCTCCTTGACCTCTCCCTTTGTTTTGAGGAAGTAGATCCACAACTTGCGGCTGTGGTCGTCAATGAAGGTCAGGAAGTACTTGCTTCTTCCGTTAGACGGTGTGCGGAAGGGTCCACACACGTCACTGTGTATCAGTTCCAAGACGTGCTCCGCTCGTTGACCTCCTCTCACAAACGGCTTCTTCTTGTCCTTCGCTTGGAGGCATGGTTCACACAATGTACACCCTTCGCCATGCTTCATAGTGCACCCTTCCATTCCGCGGACTACCTCTTGCTCTTGCATCTTTTGCAGCGTGCTGCTGGCCACGTGGCGAAATCGCCGGTGCCACAGCTCAGCATCTGTGTCCTTGGTTGATGTGGCGGCCGCAGCGGTCGCCAGTGGTGCATCCTTCGGCTCCGGTGCCACTGTCTTGGTGGCACATGTGAGTCCCTCATCCGACGTCTTGGTGACTTTGGTTTGAAGCACGTAGAGGCCGTCGACTCTTGGAACTTGAAGCATGAGGTCGTCTTTGGTGTACAAAATCCGGATGTCCTCGTTTTTTAGGGCCACCGCTTCCTTGTTGGTGAACACCACTGTCATGTTGTTGTCGGTGATTTGTGAGACGGACAGCAAGTTGGCTGCGAAGGAGGGCATGTACACCACCTTTTGAAGGGTAACTGCCTTCTCCGCACCATTCACGTTGAACGTGACCACCTTGTCCCGTTCGCCCATGGCTTGGACGACGCCACCGTTTGCACACTTGATGCGCATGACAGATTCGGCCATGGAGACAAATCCACCCTTCTCTTTTGATGAGTGGTGGTTGGTGCCCGAGTCAAGGGCAAATGCCCCGGGCCTAAGGATTGCTGCGCCCTTCATGGGCAGCCCCCTAGCCATCATGTTGGTGAGCTCCTTCTTCTCCTTTCCACCTTTGTTCCCGCCTTCTCTCTTGGGAATACGACAGTCCCTAGCCGAGTNCTCCACCGCCACCGCTTCCGCTGTTGCCTTGACTAGAGCGAGAGCTTGCACTTTGTCCACCGAAGCGAAAGGCATAGGCTGAGATGTTTGCCTCGGCGCCACTGCGTCGCATGGACTCGTTGCGGACGTGTTTGGCGACAGCCTCGTACGTCAGATCTGCCTCCTTCCAACCGCCAAATACGGTGATCAAGGACCCCCAGCTTTCCGGCAGCGCCATTAGAAGGATCGTGGCACGCATGTCGGAATCGAGATTCCATTCCATTTGCAGGACCTCTTGCAGCACGTTGTCGAACGACTACAAAAATGCGGGTATCGATTCTCCTTCGCTCACCCTCATCGACATCCACCGTTGGAAGATGAAGAGTCGGTTTGCTAGGGCATTTGATTGATGCACGCGTGCAAGTTTTGCGTAGGCCTTGGCAGCCAACGTGCATCCTGTGATGTGGGAGTGTTGAGTCTCGTTGATGGACATCAGAAGAATGGCGAGAGCCATGTTGTTCTTCATCGTCCATGCTGCAAGGTCAGCCGCATGCGTCGTCACGGTCGCATCGGCTGGTGCTATCTTGGTCCCTTTTAGGATGTCAAGGTAGCCACACACGTTCATAACAATCTCAAACTGCCATTTCCACAAGGGAAAACATGTCCCCGTGAATTTGGACATACCCGCCTCAAGGGGGGCTGGAGTCGGATCCGCCATTTCTTGCGGTTGCTCGACTTCTCTACTTCGCTGCTACTTTGCTTCGTTGAGGCCGATGAGGCTGATGAGGCTGCTGAATGCGACCGTTGTCAAAGGTGCAGTTGATTTCGTTGCATACCCCTCCCGCCGATGATCGCCTAAGGCGATGGTGCCGTCGTGAGAGAACGGACTCAGGGTCGTACCACCTTCTAAAAAGGGGTAGAACTTAGTCCCGTTGGGCCTCGAGGGTCTTGTCCAACATGGACAGAGCGATTCCTTGTCCCTTAGTCCGCCACGTGCGTGCACCCTACCTGAAGAAGCCGATGGAGCCGATGGAGCAGATGGAGCCGTCCGATGGTCGTGTCCCTGTTGTACCTGTGCGCCCTGCAAGACCACGCGCTAGTCGGTCTTGGAAGCGTGCCTTAGAACCAGAAGTGTGGGCCCATAACCCTTTGTCAATGCGCCGGATAGCAACGGTCTAGAAAACGGGTCCTGACATGGGAGGCCGCCAACCGCTCTTGGTATTGCAACCAAGATAACATATCACCCTCGAACGAGGGATCCACACTTTAGGTTCGTTTGGTTTGCAACCTCACGAAGTTCGCATGTTGGTCTTTAGTGTCTACCTTTGGTTGGACACTCTGTGAGGAGTCTCAAAGGCAAGAACTGTAAATGGATGCATGCAAGGTATAGGCTTTTATACTTGCAGAGCTTTGCTAAAGCTTCTTCTTGTAGTGGCTCCACTGGAGCCAACCTCATCCTACATTCCTACTTGGCGCGTGCTTAGACCGCCAAGTGTCATCCTCAAGGCAGGCTCTAGTAAGCTTCCTAGAAGCTTCCTGTTCCAGTTTTGGCCACAAAGAAAAATGCGGCCGTCGCGGGGTTTGAACCCGCGACCTCTGGTTTGAGACTCCGGTGCCTAATCAACCAAGCCAAAAAGGTATGGTTCCTATGATGAGCCACAGGGGACATACCCATTATGGGCAGTGCATTCCTGGCCCATCTCAGAACAGACCAAGGGGACATACTCCATAGAGCAGTGCATGCCTTGTCTGTATGTTTAGCTAGCCAGCTAGGCAGTGGACAAGGTGCACACTATGTCAACTCACGGCCCTCGCGCAGACCGCAACCAAGGGAACCGATACTGGATTGTAGCGATGGACCACTTCACGAAATATCTCTGGGTCCGCGCTGTGCCCAACAAAATTTCAGCCACTGCGGCGAGGTTCATCCACAAGGAAATCTTCTACCATTTTGGTGGCTGCAGTGTGGTGCACAGCGAGAACGGCATGGAGTTCATGGGGGCCTTCAAGAGGAACTGGAGGAGTGGGGGGTCCGCCATGTACACTCTGGGCGGTACCGGCGAGAGTCACAAGGGCAAATGGAGCGGGTGCACGACATACTAGAGAGGGCAGTGGCAACCGTGGAGGGCAGCAGCTAGACTGAGAAGCTGTGGAAAACGGCTCACTTCATCAACACGACACCCAGCCGAGCAACCTCCTTCTCACCCCACATGCTACTCTTCGGACAACCACCGCGTGCGGCAATATGCATGTCCCAGAAGCCACTGAGGCTACCGCTTGCCCCGGAGGAGCAAGAGAAACTCTTGGAGGATGAGAAGGACAAGGCGGTCGCGGAATGGTTCCGCGATCGTTGCCAGCGGACAAAGGCCATGCGGGCGGTGGCGCGGTTAAGAGGTCCGGTCGCTGCCTGGCGCGGATGTGACACGGCAAACCGACGTCTGAACCATGGGCTCATCAAGGAAGGCCACCTGTTGTATCTCCACCCCTTCCCCAGCACCGGGAGAGAGGCACGGGAGCCGCGGGAGGTGTACCGCGTGGCTAGCGTGGTGGCGGGGCAAATGTGGCTGGAGGGACGGGAAGGGTTCAGCGGCCGCAGCTACCCGGCCACGGAATTTGTGCTGCTGCCACCTGCATGGCAGACGCACATCCCCGGGGCAGGAGGTCGCCTACCGCCTCTGGGGCAGCGAAAGGGCTTGAGGGGGTGGAGTACGGAAGAGGTGCTAGACATCTACGAAGGGCAGGTGTCACGGCAAGAGCAAGAATGGAGCCAGGAATCAGTGGAGGTTGAGGAGGAGTCCGATGTCCGCGAACTTACCGCGGAGGAGGTGGAAAAGGAACAACAACGCGAGCCACGGAGGCGGGAGCAACAGCAGGAGCAGCAGGAGAAGAGACGGCAAGAACAGGGAAAGCCGCGGGACCAGGGAAAGGAGGAGTCTGAAGGCAGACCTGAATCTTAGCCTGAGCAAACCCCAACATGAGTATCTCCGCAGCTACCCCATAAGGTACCACCGCAGACGAGGATGTCCATGAGCCCTAAGGCCCTAGCTGACTACACGGGCCAGTGTCTGTGGTGCAGAGAGAACCTCCCTGCTGAACCACTCCTCAAGGTGGTGTGCAGGGTATGCAGGAATCCAACGCATCAGTACGCCAGCGGAGCATCAAAGACCTGCATCGGACGAAATCGAACCTGCCTGCAATGCCTGAAGGAGGCTGTTGAACAGGAGGCCGCAAAGAAAACGAATGAGGAAGAGGGAGCAGGACCCGGCGCGGGAGGAGCGCCGCCCCATGGGAGATTGGACCCATAGGAGGAGGAGGAGGAGGAAGAGAAGGAAGATGGGCCTCCAGAGCGAAAGAAAGGTCCGCGCTCCGTTTCCAGGGCCACAATGAGGCGGTGGCAGGCGGGGGGACGGGTCGCGGCGGAAGAGAAAAGGAAAAAGGAATTGGAAGAAAAGAAATGCGCTCAATGCGGCCAGTGGTGGGGAGTGGAGGTGTAGGACTGTGGCGGATGCCTGCGCAAGATCTGCACCGGTTGCTTGGCCCCACCTCCTGATGGGCGTGGAGGGCAAAGCGGGGCTGCGGTGTGCAAGAGGTGCAGGGAGGAGGTCGAGAGGCAACGAGGCGTTTGCAGGGCACCGCAAGTGAATGAGGGAGAGGAAGAGGAGGAACCAGGAATGGAAGGGCACCAATCCGCGGCATGCCCTACATGCCTAACGACCGTGCAGGACAGTGAAAAATATGTTGTCTGCACAAGGTTGGCGCACCGCAAATGCCTGGTGGCTGGCAGCTCCGCCTGGAAGGACCAATGCCACCAATGTATGGACAATGAGCTCCTCGAGGCAGACTGCTACCTCAGCTTCATCGCGAAGACCCGAGAACCTGCTTGCGCAGCCTGCCATGAAGGGATGGCGGAGTTCGGCAAGGGATGTGGCATGTGCTTGAGAATGTGCCATCTGAAATGTGGCAAAAGGGGCAAGCAAGGAGTATGGACATGCCACCAATGTTTGGCACAGCCCGGAAAAGCAAACTGGGGTGCGGAGAACTCTGGACTGCAGTGTTGTGGAGACGGATGTATGGAGATTGTCACAGGGACAGCATGCCATTGTGAGCACTGTGGAGGATGGGCCCGCGCACAGTGCGCTACAGAGGTGGCCATGAATGAGGAGGGGCTGACAGTGTACCGCTGTACTAGCTGCAGGACATACGAACGAATCCCCCACTGCTCCACCTGCAAAAAGACACTGGGTGCGGAGGATATCACCGTCGAAGCCAGGTGTGAGGGCTACCAGCTATATGTGCATCAAGAATGCTCTGCGTGGTATTAGCGTGAAGGTAGAGAGGTGGAAACCTACTGCCGTCCTTGCCAACAGCAGAAGCGACCAGCTCTCCAAGGAAAGTTCACTCACTTGGGACAGAGTCTTGGAAGGGGGGGGGGGGTTGGGGGCATCAGTGTTAGGCAAGGATCCATCGTATCTCCGCTGAGGAAAAGATAGATCCGCGGAGGAGATATCGCCGTCATGCACAGATCCGCTGAACGAAGCTTCCGTGACCAGTAATCCACGGAGGAGGATACGAGGGGAATCGCGGAGTGTCAGAGAACGCGCAAGGCATGCTGACTCTNGGGGGGGGGGGGTTGGGGGCATCAGTGTTAGGCAAGGATCCATCGTATCTCCGCTGAGGAAAAGATAGATCCGCGGAGGAGATATCGCCGTCATGCACAGATCCGCTGAACGAAGCTTCCGTGACCAGTAATCCACGGAGGAGGATACGAGGGGAATCGCGGAGTGTCAGAGAACGCGCAAGGCATGCTGACTCTTGCAATAGAATTGCGGTAGAGCGTGGGGTGGCGCGGAATCTAGAAGAAATCGGGGAGAAGAGGCGGGAAAAGTTGTCGCCATGAGGCAAAAATGGCCGCGGAAGAACAGGAAACGGAGGGAGAGTAGGATGAGCATCCGCGGTGAGAAGGGAACATGGGTCAAGCCGCGGAGAAGCTAAAGCAGTGGACGTGCAGAAATGCACAACAGCATGACCAGGCGTAAAAGGGAAGCTTGACCAATGAGAGCTCAAGGTGGGCAGCAAAAATCAAGCAGGAGGACCAGGCGGACGGACCGTGCGAAGACGAAGATTCAAGGAAGAACACAAGACCGCGAGCGTCCAAGCCGCGGACTAGAGGAAGATGTAGTGGCAGAACAAGGAAATATAGTAGTAAAGAGTGTGTGTGTGTGTAAAGGACGAGACCCGTGGTGCGTGTAGCGCGCTGCGCGGAGTCCGAATAAGGGAAGGAGTGATGGGAGGTATCTTAGAGAGCTAGTTTTGGTGGATAAAAAGTAGCACTAAAGCGGAGGGACTAGTGTGATCTGGCCAATGACCGAATATGCCTCCCCTTTGTCTGGTCTCTTGTGACTTGAGTTGAGGCAAGTCTATTTCCCGCTCGTGAGCTCAAGATTCCCTCTGTCTCAACAATCCGCGTGAGTGCTGGTCTTGGTTCACACCCACGCTCCACCCTCCAAGATCCGCATCAGTTGAGGAAGTTGCAATCGTGCTCTCTGCGGAGTTGTTCCGCAGGGGACGAATACTTATCCTCTAGGTGCGCGCATAACATACTACTCAATCCACCCCTCCAGTGAGCAGTCCAAGATTCCGCTGAGTGCTCTCCTTGCCAGGGAACACAAGAAAGGTATAAAGTGCAATTGGCGACTCTGCATCCTTGCACACAACCGTGAAACGGGGTTCCCTGGGCAAAGGAGTCAGAGGCCACGAGGTGGCGGACTCTCGTACTGGCAAGGAGGGAGCCGCAGAGCACTACCCACAACTACGACCCAGAAGGTGTAAAGCATCTGCGGAAGTCCAGGAGAGGTAGCGGAGGAGTGGCAAGCAGAATCGCGGAACGGCAAGATCGCAGAGCCGAGCAAATGCGCAGTTAGAAAGCGCGGAAGAAGAATTGTGCGCAGCAAAATTGGGGGCATCAACACCAGGTATCACATAGCAAGCACAAGGGGCTTCAATACATTGTGGCCCGGTGAGGGGACCATGCACGATGACCAACCAAAGTAGGCATATGTCACTGACCATGACCAAATAATGTCTATAAGCGTGGTAAACTTTGACAACTCACAACACGAGTCACAAATGGTCAGGGTGGAAGGTAAAGGTTTGTGAATACTAGTTTTCCACTAGCAAGTACAAATACCTGCAATATGTAGTGGTACAATATGGCTTCAATGCACAGTGACCACCCAAAGCATGCATATGTCACTGACCATGACGAAAGAATTTCACTCCACGTGGTCAACGTTGCAAACGAATAACACAAGTCGCAATTGGTCAGTGGGGAAAACAATGGGGTGGGAGCACTAGTTATCAACTAGCAAGTACACAGACCTTCAACATGCAGTGGCACGGTATGGCTAGCGTGCACAGTGACCAACCAAAGGGTGGATACGTCACTGATTACGACCGAATAAGTCCACTATGTGTGGTCAACGTTGAAAACTCATAACACGAGTCACAAATGGTCAATGGGAGACACAGTGGTTTGGGAGGCCTATGTATTGACTAAAAAGGAAAAAGAACTTTAATATGTAGTGGCGCCGTGTGGCTAATATGCACACCAAACAACCAAACTAGGCATATGACACTGATCATGACCACAGAATTTCAATATGGGTGGTCAACAATGACCAACCACAACAGGAATCACAGACAGTTAGGACAGGAAACAATGCTTTGGGAATATCGGTTCTCAACTACCAAGAACAACGACCTTCAGTCAGTAGTAGCACAGTGTGGCTACCATGCACAATGACCGACCAAAGTAGGCATATGTACTGCCTTTGACCAAAAAAATCCGCTCAGTGTGGTCAACGTTGACAACTCATAATAAGAGTCGCAAATGGTCATAGGGGGAAACAATGGTTTGGGAACACCCAGTATCACATAGCACGCACAGAAGGCTTCAATACGTTGTAGCACGGTGTGGAGACCATGCACGATGACCAACCAAACTAGGCATATGTCACTGACCATGACCAAATAATGTCACTAAGTGTGGTAAACTTTGACAACTCACAACACGAGTCACAAATGGTCAAGGTGGAGGGCAATGGTTTGTGAATACTAGTTATCTACTAACGAGTACAAATACCTTGAATATGTAGTGGCACAATGTGGCTTCAATGCACATTGACCAACCAAAGTATGCGTATGTAACTAACCATGATGAACAGATTTCACTTCATGTGGTCAACGTTGAAAACGCATAACACGATTCACAAATGGTCAGATGGGGAAACAATGGATTGGGAAGCCTATGTATTGGCTAGAAAGGACAAATAACTTCAATACGTAGTAGCACAGTGTGGCTAATATGCACACAAACCAATCAAACTAGGCATATGTCACCGATCATGACCAGAGAATTTCAATATGGATGGTCAACGTTGACCAACCATAACACGAGTCACAAAGGGTCAGGAGAGGACACAATGCTATGAAAACATCGGTTTTCAACTACCAAGTACAATGACCTTCAGTCAGTAGTAGCGCGGTGTGGCTACCATGCACAATGACCGACCAAAGTAGGCATATTTACTGCCTTTGACCAAAGCAATCCGCTTTGTGTGGTCCACCTTGACAACTCATAATGCAAGTCAGAAATGGTCAGAGGGGGAAACAATGGTTTGGGAATACCACGTACCACATAGCAAGCACAAGGGGCTTCAATACGTTGTGGCACGGTGTGGAGACCATGCACGATGACCAACCAAAGTAGGCATATGTCACTGACCATGACCAAGCAATGTCACTAAGTGTGGTAAACTTTGACAACTCACAACACGAGTCACAAATGGTCAGGGTGAAAGGTAATGGCTTGTGAATACTAGTTATCTACTAGCAAGTACAAATACCTTCAATATGTAGTGGCACAATGTGGCTTCAATGCACAGTGACCAACCAAAGTATGCATATGTCACTNGGTTTGGGAATACCACGTACCACATAGCAAGCACAAGGGGCTTCAATACGTTGTGGCACGGTGTGGAGACCATGCACGATGACCAACCAAAGTAGGCATATGTCACTGACCATGACCAAGCAATGTCACTAAGTGTGGTAAACTTTGACAACTCACAACACGAGTCACAAATGGTCAGGGTGAAAGGTAATGGCTTGTGAATACTAGTTATCTACTAGCAAGTACAAATACCTTCAATATGTAGTGGCACAATGTGGCTTCAATGCATAGTGACCACCCAGAGTATGCATATGTCGCTCACCATGTAGAAAGAATTTCACTTAATGTGGTCAACGTTGAAAACGCATAACACGAGTCACAAATGGTCCGAGCGGAAAACAATGGGCTCGGAACACTAGTTATCAACTAGGAAGTACAAAGACTTTCAACAAGCAGTGGCACGGTATGGCTAGCGTGCACAGTGACCAACCAAAGGATGCATACGTCACTGACTACGACCAAATAAGTCCACTATGTGTGGTCAACATTGACAACTCATAACACGAGTCACAAATGGTCAGAGGGAGAGAAAATTGTTTGGGAAGCCTATGTATTGACTAGAAAGGACAAAGAACTTCAATACGTAGTGGCACGGTGTGGCTAATATGCACACAAAACAACCAACATAGGCATATGTCACTAATCATGACCACATAACTTCAATATGGGTGGTCAACAATGACCAACCATAACACGAGTCACAAACGGTCAAGATAGGAAACAATGCTATGGGAATATCGGTTATCAACTACCAAGTACAACGACCTTCATACAGTAGTAGCACGGTCTGGCTACCATGTACAATGACCGACCAAAGTAGGCATATGAACTACCTTTTACCAAAGAAATCCGCAGTGTGTGGTCAACGTTGACAACTCATAATACGAGTCACAAATGTTCAGAGGGGGAAACAATGGTTTGGAAACACCAATTATCACATAGCAAGCACAAGGGGCTTCAATATGTTGTGGGACGGTGTGGAGACAATGCACGATGACCAACCAAAGTAGGCATATGTCACTGGCCATGACCAACTAATGACACCAAGTGTGGTAAACTTTGACAACTCACAAAACGAGTCACAAATGGTCAGGGTGGAAGGTAATGGTTTGTGAATACTAGTTATCTACTAGCAAGTACAAATGCCTTCAATATGTAGTGGCACAATGTGGCCTCCATGCACAGTGACCAACCAAAGTATGCATATGTCACTAACCATGACGAACAAATTTCACGTATGTGGTCAATGTTGAAAACAAATAACACGAGTCACAAATGGTCAGAGGGGGAAACAATGGATTGGGGACACTAGTTTTAAACTAGCAAGTACAAAGACCTTCAACAAGCAGTGGAACGGTATGGCTAGCATGCACTGTGACTAACCAAAGGATGCATACGTCACTGACTACGACCGAATAAGTCCACTATGTGTGGTCAACATTGACAACTCATAACGCCAGTCCCAAATGGTTAGAGGGAGAAACAATGGTTTGGGAAGCATATGTATTGACTAGAAAGGACAAAGAACTTCAATACGTAGTGGCACGGTGTGGCTAATATGCACACCAAACAACCAAACTAGGCATATGTCACTGATCATGACCACAGAATTTCAATATGGGTGGTCAACGTTGACCAACCATAACACGAGTCACAAATGGTCAGAGGGAGAGAAAATTGTTTGGGAAGCCTATGTATTGACTAGAAAGGACAAAGAACTTCAATACGTAGTGGCACGGTGTGGCTAATATGCACACCAAACAACCAAACTAGGCATATGTCACTGATCATGACCACAGAATTTCAATATGGGTGGTCAACGTTGACCAACCATAACACGAGTCACAAACGGTCAGGAGAGGTAATAATGCTATGGGAATATTGGATCTCAACTACCCAGTACAACAAACTTCAGTCAGTAGTAGCACGGTGTGGCTACCATGCACAACGACCGACCAAAGTATGCATATGTACTGCCTTAGACCAAAGAAATCCGCTGTGTGTGGTCAACGTTGACAACTCATAACACGAGTCACGAATGGTCAGAGGGGGAAACAATGGTTCAGGAACACCAAGTATCACATAGCAAGCACAAGGAGCTTCAACACGCTGTGGCACGGTGTGGAAACCATGCATGATGACCAACCAAAGTAGGCATATGTCACTGACCATGACCAAGTAATGTCACTAAGGGTGGTAAACTTTGACAACTCACAACACGAGTCACAAATGGTCAGGATGGAAAGTAATGGTTTATGAATACTAGTTATCTACTAGCAAGTGCAAATACCTTCAATATGTAGTGGAACAATGTGGCTTCAATGCACAGTGACCAACCAAAGTATGCAAATGTCACTGAGCATGACGAACAAATTTCACTTCGTGTGGTCAACGTTGAAAACGCATAACACGAGTCACAAATGATCACAGGGGAAAACAATGGATTGGGAACCCTATGTATTTGCTAGAAAGGACAAAGAACTTCAATACGTAGTGGCAGGTGCGGCTAATATGCACACCAAACAGTCAAACTAGGCATATGTCACTGATCATGACCAGACAATTTCAATATGGGTGGTCAACATTGACCAACCATAACACGAGTCACAAACGGTCAAGAGAGGAAACATTGCTATGATAATATCAGTTTTCAACTACCAAGTACAATGACCTTTAGTCAGTAGTAGCGCGGTGTGGCTACCATGCACAATGACCGACCAGAGTAGGCATATTTACTGCCTTTGACCAAAGAAATCTGCTGTGTGTGGTCCACGTTGACAACTCATAATACGAGTCACAGATGGTCACAGGGGGAAACAATGATCTGGGAACACCAAGTATCACATAGCAAGCACAAGGGACTTCAATACGTCGTGGCACGGTGTGGGGACCATGCACGATGACCAACCAAAGTAGATATATGTCACTGACATTGACCGAATAATGTCACTAAGTGTGGTAAACTTTGACAACTCACAACACAAGTCACATATGGTCACGGTGGAAGGTAATGGTTTGTGAATAATAGTTTTCTACTAGCAAGTACAAATACCTTCAATATGCAGTGGCACAATGTGGCTTCAATGCACAATGTCCACCCAAAGTATGCATATGTCACTGATCATGACCAAAGAATTTCACTTCATGTAGTCAACATTGAAAATGCATTACAAGAGTCATAAATGGTCAGAGGGGAAAACAATGGGTTGGGAACACTAGTTATCAACTAGTAAGTAAGAAGACCTTCAACAAATAGTGGCACGGTATAGCTAGCGTGCACAATGACCAACCAAAGGATGCATACGTCACTGACTACGACCGAATAAGTCCACTATGTGTGGTCAACATTGACAACTCATAACACGAGTCACAAATGGTCAGAGGGGAAAACAATGGGTTGGGAACACTAGTTATCAACTAGTAAGTAAGAAGACCTTCAACAAATAGTGGCACGGTATAGCTAGCGTGCACAATGACCAACCAAAGGATGCATACGTCACTGACTACGACCGAATAAGTCCACTATGTGTGGTCAACATTGACAACTCATAACACGAGTCACAAATGGTCAGAGGGAGAGAAAATGGTTTGGGAAGCCTATGTATTCACTAGAAAGGACAAAGAACTTCAATACGTAGTGGCACGGTGTGGCTAATATGCACACCAAACAACCAAACTAGGCATATGTCACTGATCATGACCACAAAATTTCAATATGTGTGGTCAACGTTGACCAACCATACCACGAGTCACAAACGGTCACGACAGGAAACAATGCTCTGGGAATATTGGTTCTCAACTACCAAGTACAACGACCTTCATTCAGTAGTAGCACGGTGTGGCTACCATGTACAATGATCGACCAAAGTAGGCATATGTACTGCCTTTGACCAAAAAATCCGCTGTGTGTGGTCCACGTTGACAACTTATAATATGAGTCACAAATGGTCAGAGGGGGAAACAATGGTTTGGGAACACCACGTATCACATACCAAGCACACGGGGCTTCAATACGTTGTGGCACGGTGTGGGGACCATGCACGATGACCAACCAAAGTAGGCATATGTCACTGACCATGACCAAATGATTTCACTAAGTGTGGTAAACTTTGACAACTCACAACACGAGTCACAAATGGTCAGGGTGGAAGGTAATGGGTTGTGAATACTAGTTATCTACTAGCAAGTACAAATACCTTCAATATGTAGTGGCACAATGTGGCTTCAATTCACAGTGACCATCCAAATTATGCATATGTCACTAACCATGACGAAAGAATTTCACTTCATGTGGTCAACGTTGAACACGCATAACACGAGTCGCAAATGCTAAGAGGGGAAAACAATGGGTTGGGAACACTAGTTATCAACTAGGAAGTACAAAGACCTTCAACAAGCAGTGGCACGGTACGGCTAGCGTGCACAGTGACCAACCAAAGGATGCATACGTCACTGACTACGACCGAATAAGTCCACTATGTGTGGTCAACATTGACAACTCATAACACGAGTCACAAATGGTCAGAGGTAGAGAAAATGGTTTGGGAAGCCTATGCATTGACTAGAAAGGACAAAGAACTTCAATACGTAGTGGCACGGTGTGGCTAATATGCACACCAAACAACCAAACTAGGCATATGTCAGTGATCATGA
This sequence comes from Penium margaritaceum, assembly GCA_023375785.1. Classification (NCBI taxonomy): domain Eukaryota; kingdom Viridiplantae; phylum Streptophyta; class Zygnematophyceae; order Desmidiales; family Peniaceae; genus Penium; species Penium margaritaceum. The sequence goes on from SZWC01015107.1 coordinate 13,920, forward strand.
CCACATAATTCCAATATGGATGGTCAAAATTGACCAACCATAACATGAGTCACAAACGGTCTGGACAGGAAACAATGCTATGGGACAATCGGTTCTCAACTACCAAGTACAACGACCTTCATTCATTATTAGCACGGTGTGGCTACCGTGTACACTGACCGAACAAAGTAGGCATATGTACTGCCTTTGACCAAGGAAATCCGCTGTGTGTGGTCAATGTTGACAACTTATAATACGAGTCACAAATGGTCAGAGGGGGAAACAATGGTTTGGAAACACCAAGTATCACACAGCAAGCACACGGGGCTTCAATACATTGTGGCACGGTGTGGAGACCATGCACGATGACCAACCAAAGTAGGCATATGTCACTGACCATGACCAAATAATGTTAGTAAGTGTGGTAAACTTTCACAACTCACAACACGAGTCACAAATGGTCAGGGTGGAAGGTAATGGGTTGTGAATACTAGTTGTCTACTAGCAAGTACAAACACCTTCAATATGTAGTGGCACAATGTGGCTTCAATG
>SZWC01015107.1:14682-25051 GCA_023375785.1 Penium margaritaceum
ACCAACCAAAGGATGCATACGTCACTGACTGCGACCGAATAAGTCCACTGTGTGTGGTCAACATTGACAACTCATAACAGGAGTCACAAATGGTCAAAGGGAGAGACAATGATTTGGGAAGCCTATGTATTGACTAGAAAGGACAACGAACTTCAATACGTAGTGGCACGGTGTGGCTTATATGCAGACCAAACAACCAAACTAGGCATATGTCACTGATCATGACCACGGAATTTCAATATGGGTGGTCAACGTTGACCAACTCATGATACGAGTCACAAATGGTCAGAGGGAGGAAACAATGGTTTGGGAACACCAAGTATTACATAGCAAGCACAAGGGGCTTCAATACACTGTGGCACGGTGTGGAGCCCATGCATGATGACCAACGAATGTAGGCATATGTCACTGACCATGACCAAGTTATGTCACTAAGTGTGGTAAACTTTGACAACTCACAACACGAGTCACAAATGGTCAGGGTGGAAGGTATTGGTTTGTGTACACTAGTTACCTACTAAAAAGTACAAATACCTTCAATATGTAGTGGCACAATGTGGCTTCAATGCACAGTGACCAACCAAAGTATGCATATGTCACTAACCATGACGAACAAATTTTACTTCATGTGGTCAACGTTGAAAACGAATAACACGAGTCACAAATGGTCAGAGGGGAAAACAATGGGTTGGGAACACTAGTTATCAAATAGCAAGCACAACGACCTTCAACAAGCAGTGGCACGGTATGGCTAGCGTGCACAGTGACCAACCAAAGGATGCATACGTCAGTGACTACGACCGAATAAGTCCACTATGTGTGGTCAGCATTCACAACTCATAACACGAGTCACAAATGGTTAGAGGGAGAGAAAATGGTTTGGGAAGCCTATGTATTGACGAGAAAGGACAAAGAACTTCAATACGGAGTGACACAGTGTTGCTAATATGCACACCAAACAGCCAAAGTAGGCATATGTCACTGATCATGACCACATAATTTCAGTATGGGTGGTCAACGTTGACCAACCATAACACGGGTCCCAAAACGGTCAGGAGAGGAAAAAATGCTATGAGAATATCGGTTCTCAACTACCAAGTACAATGAACTTCAGTCAGTAGTATCGCGGTGTGGCTACCATGCACAATGACTGACCAAAGTAGGCATATTTACTGCCTTTGACCAAAGAAATCCGCTGTGTGTGGTCCACGTTGACAACTCATAATACGATTCACAAATGGTCAGAGGGGGAAACAATGGTTTGGGAATACCACGTATCGTATAGCAAGCACCAGGGGCTTTTATACGTTGTGGCACGGTGTGGGGACCATGCACGATGACCAACCAAAGTAGGCATGTGTCACTGACCATGAAAAAATAATGTCTCTAAGTGTGGTAAACTTTGACAACTCACAACACGAGTCACAAATGGTCAGGGTGGAAGGTAATGGGTTGTGAATACTAGTTATCTACTAGCAAGTACAAATACCTTCAATATGTAGTGGCACAATGTCGCTTCAATGCACAGTGACCACCCAAAGTATGCATATGTCACTGACCATGACGAAAGAGGGGAAACCAAAGGGTTGGGAACACTAGTTATCAACTAGAAAGTACAAAGACCTTCAACAAGCAGTGGCACAATATGGCTAGCGTGCAAGTGACCAACCAAAGGATGCATACGTCACTGACTACGACCGAATAAGTCCACTATGTGTGGTCAACATTGACAACTCATAACACGAGTCACAAATGGTCAGAGGTAGAGAATATGGTTTGGGAAGCCTATGCATTGACTAGAAAGGACAAAGAACTTCAATACGTAGTGGCACGGTGTGGCTAATATGCACACTAAACAACCAAACTAGGCATATGTCACTGATCATGACCCCATAATTCCAATATGGATGGTCAACGCTGACCAACCATAACATGAGTCACAAACGGTCCGGACAGGAAACAATGCTATGGGAACATCGGTTCTCAACTACCAAGTACAACGACCTTCATTCATTATTAGGACGGTGTGGCTACCGTGTACACTGAGCGACCAAAGTAGGCATATGTACTGCCTTTGACCAAGGAAATCCGCTGTGTGTGGTCAATGTTGACAACTTATAATACGAGTCACAAATGGTCACAGGGGGAAACAATGGTTTGGAAACACCAAGTATCACACAGCAAGCACACGGGGCTTCAAAACATTGTGGCAGGGTGTGGAGACCATGCACGATGACCAACCAAAGTAGGCATATGTCACTGACCATGACCAAATAATGTTAGTAAGTGTGGTAAACTTTCACAACTCACAACACGAGTCACAAATGGTCAGGGTGGAAGGTAATGGGTTGTGAATACTAGTTGTCTACTAGCAAGTACAAACACCTTCAATATGTAGTGGCACAATGTGGCTTCAATGGACAGTGACCAACCAAAGCATGCATATGTCACTGAACATGACGAAATAATTTCACTTCATGTGGTCAACGCTGAAAACGCATAACACGAGTCACAAATGGTCAGAGGGGAAAACAATGGGTTGGGAATCCTAGTTATCAACTAGGAAGTACAAAGACCTCAACAAGTAGTGGCACGGTATGGCTAGCGTGCATACTCACCAACCAAAGGATGCATACGTCACTGACTGCGACCGAATAAGTCCACTATGTGTGGTCAGCATTCACAACTCATAACACGAGTCACAAATGGTCAGAGGGAGGAAACAATGGTTTGGGAACACCAAGTATTACATAGCAAGCACAAGGGGCTTCAATACACTGTGGCACGGTGTGGAGCCCATGCATGATGACCAACCAATGTAGGCATATGTCACTGACCATGACCAAGTAATGTCACTAAGTGTGGTAAACTTTGACAACTCACAACACGAGTCACAAATGGTCAGGGTGGAAGGTATTGGTTTGTGTACACTAGTTACCTACTAAAAAGTACAAATACCTTCAATATGTAGTGGCACAATGTGGCTTCAATGCACAGTGACCAACCAAAGTATGCATATGTCACTAACCATGACGAACAAATTTCACTTCATGTGGTCAACGCTGAACACGCATAACTCGAGTCACAAATGGTCATAGGAGAAAACAAACAACTTCAATACGTACTGGCACGGTGTGGCTAATATGCACACCAAACAATCATACTAGGCATATGTCACTGATCATGACCAGAGAATTTCAATATGGGTGGTCAACATTGACCAACCATAACATGAGTCACAAACGGTCAGGAGAGGAAACAATGCTATGAGAATATCGGTTCTCAACTACCAAGTACAATGACCTTCAGTCAGTAGTAGCGCGGTGTGGCTACCATGCACAATGACCGACCAAAGTAGGCATATTTTCTGCCTTCGACCAAAGAAATGCGCTGTGTGTGGTCCACGTTGACAACTCATAATACAAGTCACAAATGGTCAGAGGGGGAAACAATTGTTTGGGAACACCACGTATAACATAGCAAGCACAAGGGGCTTCAATACGTTGTGGCACGGTGTGAGGACCATGCATGATGACCAGCCAAGTAGGCATATGTCACTGACCATGACCAAATAATGTCACGAAGTGTGGTATACATTGACAACTCACAATACGAGTCACAAATGGTCAGGGTGGAAGGTAATGGTTTGTGAATTCTAGTTATCTAATAGCAAGTACAAATACCTTCAATATGAAGTGGCACAATGTGGCTTTACTGCACAGTGACCACCCAAAGTATGCATATGTCACTGACCATGACGAAAGAATTTCACTTAATGTGGTCAACGTTGAAGACGCATAACACGAGTCACAAACGGTCAGAGGGGAAAACAATGGGTTGGGAACACTAGTTATCAACTAGCAAGCACAACGACCTTCAACAAGCCGTGGCACGGTATGGCTAGCGTGCAACGTGACCAACCAAAGGATGCATACGTCACTGACTACGACCAAATAAATCCACTATGTATGGTGAACATTTACAACTCATAACACGAGTCACAAATGGTCAGAGGAAGAGAAAATGGTTTGAGAAGCCTATGTATTGACTAGAAAGAACAAAAAACTTCAATACGTAGTGGCACGGTGTGGCTAATATGGACACCAAACAACCAAACTAGGCATATGTCACTGATCATGACCACATGAATTCAATATGGGTGGTCAACATTGACCAACCATAACACGAGTCACAAACGGGCAGGACAAGAAACATTTATATGTGAATATCGGTTCTCAACTACCAAGTACGACCTTCATTCAGTAGTAGCACGGTGTGGCTACCATGTACAATGACCGACCAAAGTAGGCATATGTACTGCCTTTGACCAAAGAAATCCACCGTGTGTGGTCGACGTTGACAACTCATAATACGAGTCACAAATGGTCAGAGGGAGGAACAATGGTTTGAGAACACCAAGTATCACATAGCAAGCACAATGGGCTTCAATACGTTGTGGCACGGTGTGGAGACCATGCACGATGACCAACGAAAGTAGGCATATGTCACTGACCATGACCAAACAATGTCACTAAGTGTGGTAAACTTTGACAACTCACAACACAAGTCACAAATGGTCAGGGTGGAAGGTAATGGTTTGTGAATACTAGTTTTCTACTGGTAAGTACAAATTCTTTCAATGTTTAGTGGCACAATGTGGCCTCGATGTACAGTGACCAACCAAAGTATGCATATGTCACTAACCATGACGAACAAATTTCACGTATGTGGTCAATCTTGAGAACGCATAACACGAGTCACAAATGGTTAGAGGGGAAAACAATGCATTGGGGACACTAGTTATTAACTAGCAAGTACAAAGACATTCAACAAGCATTGACACGGTATGGCTAGAGTGCACAGTGACCAACCAAGGGATGCATACGTCACTGACTACGACCGAATAAGTCCACTATGTGTGGTCAACATTGACAACTCATAACACGAGTCACAAATGATCAGAGGGAGAGAAAATGGTCCGGGAAGCCTGTGAATTGACTAGAAAGGACAAAGAATTTCAATACGTAGTGGCACGGTGTGGCTAATATGCACACCAAACAACCAAACTAGGCATATGTCAATGGTCATGACCACAGAATTTGAATATGGGTGGTCAACGTTGACCAACCATAACACGAGTCACAAACGGTCAGGACAGGAATCAATGTTATGGGAATATCGGTTGTCAACTACCAAGTAAAGCGACCTTGAGTCAGTAGTAGCACTATGTGGCTACCATGCACATTGACCGGCCAAAGTAGGCATATGGACTGCCTTTGACCAAAGAAATCCGCTGTGTGTGGTCAACGTTGACAACTCATAATACGAGTCACGAATGGTCAGAGGGGGAAACAATGGTTTGGGAACACCAAGTATCACATAGTAAGCACAAGGCGCTTCAATACGTTGTGGCACGGTTTGGAGACCATGCAAGATGACCAACCAAAGTAGGCATATGTCACTGACCATGACCAAATAATGTCACTACGTGTGGTAAACTTTGACAACTCACAACACAAGTCACAAATGGTCAGGGTGGAAGGTAATGGTTTGTGAATACTAGTTTTCTACTAGCAAGTACAAATACCTTCAATATGTAGTGGCACGATGTGGCTTCAATGCACAATGACCAACCAAAGTATGCATATGTCACTAACCATGACGAACAAAATTCACTTCATGAGGTCAACGTTGAAAACGCATAACACGAGCCACAAATGGTCAGAGGGGAAAACAATGGATTGGGAAGCCTATGTACCGGCTAGAAAGGACAAAGAACTTCAATTCATAGTGGCACGGTGTGGCTAATATGCACACCAAACAATCAAACTATGCATATGTCACTGATCATGACCAGAGAATTTCAATATGGGTGGTGAACAATCACCAACCATAACACGAGTCATGAACGGTCAGGAGAGGAAACAATGCTATGAGAATATCAGTTTTCAACTACCAAGTACAATGACCTTCAGTCAGTAGTAGCGCGGTGTGGCTACCATGCACAATGACCGACCAGAGTAGGCATATTTACTGCCTTTGACCAAAGAAATCCGCTGTGTGTGGTCCACGTTGACAACTCATAATACGAGTCACAGATGGTCACAGGGGGAAACAATGGTCTGGGAACACCACGTATCACATACCAAGCTCAAGGGACTTCANTATCGGTTCTCAACTACCAAGTACAATGACCTTCAGTCAGTAGTAGCGCGGTGTGGCTACCATGCACAATGACCGACCAGAGTAGGCATATTTACTGCCTTTGACCAAAGAAATCCGCTGTGTGTGGTCCACGTTGACAACTCATAATACGAGTCACAGATGGTCACAGGGGGAAACAATGGTCTGGGAACACCACGTATCACATACCAAGCTCAAGGGACTTCAATACGTTGTGGCACGGTGTGGAGACCATGCACGATGACCAACCAAAGTAGACATATGTCACTGACCATGACCGAATAATGTCACTAAGTGTGGTAAACGTTGACAACTCACAACATGAGTCACAAATGGTCAGGGTGGAAGGTAATGGTTTGTGAACACTAGTTATCTACTAGCAAGTACAAATACCTTCAATATGCAGTGGCACAATGTGGCTTCAATGCACAGTGACCACCCAAAGTGTGCATCTATCACTGACCATGACGAAAGAATTTCACTTCATGTAGTCAACAATGAAAATGCATAACACGAGTCACAAATGGTCAGAGGGGAAAACAATAAGTTGGGAACACTAGTTATCAACTAGGAAGTAAAAAAACCTTCCAAAAATACTGGCACGGTATAGCTAGCGTGCACAGTGACCAACCAAAGGATGCATACGTCACTGACTACGACCGAATAAGTCCACTATGTGTGGTCAACATTGACAACTCATAACACGAGTCACAAATGGTCAGCGGGAGAGAAAATGGTTTGGGAAGCCTATGTATTGACTCGAAAGGAAAAAGAACTTCAATACATAGTGGCACGGTGTGGCTAATATGCACACCAAACAACCAAACTATTCATATGTCACTGATCATGACCACAAAAATTCAATATGGGTGGTCAACGTTGACCAACCATAACACGAGTCACAAACGGTCAGGACACAAAACAATGCTATGGGAATATCGGTTCTTAACTATCAAGTACAGCGACCTTAAGTCAGTTGTAGCAGGGTGTGGCTACCATGCACAATGACCGACCAAAGTAGGCATTTTTACTGCCATTGACCAAAGAAATCCGCTGTATGTGGTCAACGTTGACAACTCATAATATGAGTCACAAATGGTCAGAGGGGGAAACAAGGGTTTGGGAACACCATGTATCACATAACAAGCACAAGGGACTTTAATACGTTGTGGCACGGTGTGGAGACCATGCACGATGACCAACCAAAGTAGGCATATGTCACTGACCATGACCAAGTAAAATCACGAAGTGTGGTAAACTTTAACAACTCACAACACGAGTCACAAATGGTCAGGGTGGAAGGTAATGGTTTGTGAATACTAGTTATGTGCTAGCAAGTACAAATGCCTTCAATATGTAGTGGCACAATGTGGCTTCAATGCACAGTCACCAACCAAAGTATGCATATGTCACTAACCATGACAATCAGATTTCACTTCATGTGGTCAACATTGAAAACGCATAACACGAGTCACAAATGGTCAGAGGGGAAAACAATGGATTGGGAAGCCTATGTACTGGCTAGAAAGGACAAAGAACTTCAATACGTAGTGGCACGGTGTGGCTAGTTTGCACACCAAACAATCAAACTAGGCATGTGTCACTGATCATGACCAGAGAATTTCAATATGGGTGGTGAACATTGACCAACCATAACACGAGTCACAAACGGTCAGGAGAGGAAACAATGCTATGAGAATATCGGTTCTCAACTACCAAGTACAATGACCTTCAGTCAGTAGTAGCGCGGTGTGGCTACCATGCACAATGACGGACCAGAGTAGGCATGTTTATTGCCTTTGACCAAAGAAATCCGCTGTGTGTGGTCCACGTTGACAACTCATAATACGAGTCACAGATGGTTAGAGGGGGAAACAATGGTTTGGGAACACCACGTATCACATACCAAGCTCAAGGGACTTCAATACGTTGTGGCACGGTGTGGGGACCAAGCACGACGGCCAACCAAAGTAGACATATGTCACTGACCATGATAAAATAATGTCACTAAGTGTGGTAAACTTTGACAACTCACAACACGAGTCAAAAATGGTCAGGGTGGAAGGTAATGGTTTTTGAATACTAGTTATCTAGTAGCAAGTACAAATACCTTCAATATGTAGTGGGACTTTGTGGCTTGAATGCACAGTGACCACCCAAAGTATGCACATGTCACTGACCATGACGAAATAATTTCACTTCATGGAGTCAACGTTAAAAATGCATAACACAAGTCACAAATTGTCAGATGGGAAATCAATGGGTTGGGAACACTAGTTATCAACTAGGAAGTAAAAAGACCTTCAACAAATAGTGGCACGGTATGGCTAGCGTGCATAGTGACCAACCAAAGGATGCATACGTCACTGACTACAACTCATAACACGAGTCACAAATTGTCAGAGGGAGAGAAAATGGTTTGGGAAGCCTATGTATTGACTAGAAAGGACAAAGAACTTCAATACGTAGTGGCAAGGTGTGGCTAATATGCACACCAAACAACCAAACTAGGCATATGTCACTGATCATGACCACAACATTTCAATATGGGTGGTCAACGTTGACCAACCATACCACGAGTCACAAACGGTCAGGACAGGAAACAATGCTATGGGAATATTGGTTCTCAACTACCAAGTACAACGACCTTCATTCAGCAGTAGCACGGTGTGGCTACCATGTACAATGACCAACCAAAGTAGGCATATGTACTGCCTTTGACCAAAGAAATCCGCTGTGTGTGGTCAACGTTGACAACTCATAATACGAGTCACAAATGGTCGGAGGGGAAAACAATGGTTTGGGAACACCAAGTATCACATAGTAAGCACAAGGCGCTTCAATACGTTGTGGCACGGTTTGGAGACCATGCAAGATGACCAACCAAAATTGGCATATGTCACTGACCATGACCAAACAATGTCACTAAGTGTGGTAAACTTTGACAACTCACAACACAAGTCACAAATGGTCAGGGTGCAAGGTAATGGTTTGTGAATACTGGTTTTCTACTAGCAAGTACAAATACCTTCAATATGTAGTGGCACGATGTGGCTTCAATGCACAATGACCAACCAAAGTATGCATATGTCACTAACCATGACGGACAAAATTCACTTCATGAGGTCAACATTGAAAACGCATAACACGAGTCACAAATGGGAACACTAGTTATCAACTAGTAAGTACAAAGACCTTCAACAAGCAATGGCACGGTATGGCTAGTGTGCACAGTGACCAACAAAATGATGCATACGTCATTGAATACGACCGAATAAGTCCACTATGTGTGGTCAACATTGACAACTCATAACGCCAGTCCCAAATGGTCAGAGGGAGAGACAATGGTTTGGGAAGCATATACAGTGACTACAAAGGACAAAGAACTTCAATTCGTAGTGGCACAATATGGCTAATATGCACACCAAACAATCGGACTAGGCATATGTCACTGATCATGACCACAGAATTTCAATATGCGTGGTCAACGTTGACCAACCATAACACGAATCACAAATGGTACGGAGAGGAAATAATGCTATGGGAATATCGGTTCTTAACTACCAAGTACAATGACCTTCAGTCAGTAGTAGCACGGTGTGCCTACCATGCACAATGACCGACCAAAGTAGGCATATGTACTGCATTTGACCAGATAAATCAGCTGTGTTTGGTCAACGTTGACAACTCATAATACGAGTCACAAATGGTCAGAGGGGGAAACAATGGTTTGGGAATACTTGGTATCCACTAGCAAGTACAAAGACCTTCGATAAGTGGTGGCACGGTATGGCTACCATGCCCAATGACCAACCAACATATATATTGTCTCATTGAATATCACAAAAAGAGTTTCACTGTGTATTGTCAACTTCCTTCTTACGGCTGGTCAATTGCAGGAATGATTGAGAGGTTATTCAAGCTCGAAGTTGCAAAAATCAAAACTTAGTCTGCGTCAAATGTTTACAAATAAACTGAATTTGTTATCATTCATACTTTTGAAAACTACTCTATAATCTTACACCCCCTTATTATGTGCCCTTTACCCATGGGAACCGCTATAATGTGATTTGGACAACATATGAACACCATGTGAGTTGGCTTAGTGCTTATAGAGTTAGATCCTGGAGCGATAGGTCCTGGGTTTGATCCCTCGTATGCGCAATATAGAATAGGCTCGTGACAG